>MU228559.1:736138-772802 GCA_018584345.1 Thuja plicata | reverse complement strand
CCATTACGACACATTAAGACCTGTTAGAACACATTAGGTCCCATTGTGATCCATTAAAACACATGGGGAACTAATGTGTTGTAACAAGTCTTAATGTGTTGTAATGGGTCCTAATGTGTCCCATTGGGTCTTAAGTGGTCATAGGACCCCTTAAGACTCGTTTGGACACATTACAACACATTAAGACCCATTAGAACACATTAGGTTCCATTAGGATCCACTAAAACACATTAGGACATGTATGAGACATAATAGTTCGTAAGAGGTCAAAATGCGTAATAAGTATCCTTAGGGGTTATTATGTGTCCAAATGGGTCTTAAGCGGTCCTAGAACCTCTTAAGACTTGTTTGGAAACATTAGGACTGATTAGGACACATTAAGAACTGTTAGAACACATTAGGTCCCATTAGGATCCATTAAAACACATGGGGACCTAATGTCTTCTAACAGTTCTTAATGTGTCATAATGGGTCCTAATGTGTCCTAATGGGTCTTAAGTGGTCATAAGACCCCTTAAGACCCATTTGGACACACTAGGATCTATTACAACACATTAAGACTTGTTAGAACATATTAGGTCCTATTAGTATCCATTAAAACACATTACCTGACCCTTATGAGACATAATAGGTCCCAAGAGACCTCAAAATGTGTAATAAGTATCCTTAGGGGTCCTACTATGTCCAAAGGTGGTCTTAAGGGGTTCTAGGATCACTTAAGACCCATTGGGACACATTAGGACTCATTACAACACATTAAGACCCATTAGAACACATAGGGACCTAATATGTTCTATTGGGTCTTAATGTGTCGTAATGGGTCCTAATGTGTGCCAATGGGTCTTAAGTGGTCCTAGAATCCCTTAAGACCTGTTTGGACACATTAGGACCCATTAAGACACATGAAGAACCATTAGAACACATTAGGTCATATTAGGATCCATTAAAACACATGGGGGCCCTTATGATACATAATAGGTCTTAAGAGGTCAAAATGCATCTTCTGTGCACTAGTTTCTATGATATGTGTTATGGTCCCACACATGATGAGACTACTTCATAGGGAGCATTCAATGATCTTGGCTCACATGTGGATTTCCTTTTTGTTAAACATCATCCCCTTGATCGACGAGCTCCACAGGTACATATATGTGACTTATATTTATATATATTTAATTTCAACACATGCACAACTTTGATTTTTTTAGTTCTTGTGGAAAATAAAAAGTAATTAAAATGGGCATTGCATGTACATGTGCTTGTTTATAGACTGTAGGTATAGGTGCATTGAGCTCTTATTTGGATAGGATTAAATTTTCCTTGATGCCTTTTGCAGTTGGTGCATCTCATGGGGTATAATTATTGTTCAATTGAACTAAATTTTAAATTTTAAATTATTTTTAATTAATTTGGTAAATCTAAAATTATTTTACTCCTGTTAAATAGGGGGCATCCACCACACACCATGTCCACTGATCCACCATTGTTAGGTGTATTGGATGTAGATTGTCATGCCCAAAAGTTGGGCAAAACACACCAATATTTTTTTTAAAAGACTAATGTTATCTACGTTAATATATGTTGACACCTCAATAATTAAATAACTAAGAAATGTGTCATAGACATAGTTATCAGATAGGAACCCTAAACGGGTTCAAGGGGCATCAAGACCAACAGGACATGATCAACCTCCCTCAAATGATAAAATTTTATAATAGTTTATCTGAGGACACAGTCCTAGAAGGTGATTAAGTTGACTATGGTTTTGGACCCCTTAACATCATTAATCGATTGATACATTTTCTGACCCAAATATTAAGATCCTTAAGACTAAGTTCAATCTAGGGTTAATTGAGGTAAATTGACATTAACCTGGTTAATAATATTATTTAAAAATTAAATCTCATTAATGTGATCACTCAACATATTGCATTAATATTATTGTATAGTCTTTTCAGATTCGAATAAATAATATTTAATCTAGTTATGAAAATAATCCTATTAATCCTTAATGAGCAACTTAATGTTTAAATCGATTGGAAATTATAACCAGTTATAATTCCATTCTATAAAAATCTCTAGATAAATATAAAAAGACTAACTTTAGAATGTCATTTATTTATATACAATAATACGAGGTAATTATAGAAAAATAATTAAATTTAAACTTAATTGATATTCTAATGTTAAAGACTTAAAATCAGCATATTTATAATGAATTAAAATTAAATTTCTTTTAAAATCTAATCTTGATTAATTAACTATTTTTATTTTTGATAAAAATGGCAGTGCCATTATATTTTATTAATAGCTGCTTCAAAAAGGCTCCGAGAGGAAAGAAGCAGAATGAAAACCCCCCATCTTAGCCGAGAAACAAAATACAGATAAAGCTAACTACTACTTTGTACATCTGAACGAAGCTCCATAGCTATGGAGAGAAACCCACCAAACCCAGAAAATATACACACTAGCCCAACCTTAAGCATAACCAAAACCTAAAACAACTAAAAGATTACTGAAGATATACATTCTAAACCAAGGGGTTGAAGGCACGGAAAATTGTATTGAACCAGCTAACCATAATCACCTGGGCTTGGTCTTCCCACCATAGTGGCATGAATACTGACATCCCGGGAAGAATTTACCTGAGGAGCTATCCGTATCCTTAGAGAACTTGGGCCATGGAGAAGAAGAAGACCCCGTAAGACCCTCGGCCACAATAAACTGCACCAAGGTGAACATACTGTCGAGAGAGAATAGGCCTCCACAACCACTAGACCTGGCAATATGAATGCTAAAGTAGTCATCGCTCTTCTAAAGAAACCAAGTTCCCTTCTTTCCTACCTGAGCTTGAAGATGTCAAACATTCAAACATGTTCCATCTTACTATCCAGCAGAGCCGGAGAGAATATACCTCCCACCCAAGCCGATGAAGAGCGCAAACTATATCCCTGCATTTCTTTGTGAATATACTTTGTGGAGGAAAAGTCCTCCTTGATCGAATTACCCACCATCCCCATGAATGGAATGTAGTCTTGTATCATATCAAATGAATTTGATAGGAAGATAGATACCACCTGTGAATGATAGAGACATCTCTCGCCATTGGGAGCAGACCATTGTCACTAATAACATGGTGGATGACATCCTCAATTTCACCAGGAAATGGATGAAAAGACACACACATATGACACCTGAGATACATACCTGCAATTGGGCATTCCCATTCTTTGGCCACCAATTTAATCCTAATGTTAAGCTCTCTATAATCCATGACACAACCCACTAAAACTCACAAACTAGAGCAACTAGGCCAAAAGAACTTGCAGTGAAAATAAGCATTAATGCGAACACATGAACAAAGAGAGAGATTTAAAGAGAGAAAACCCACACAATGAATGCATGAATAAAGAGTGTCATTCCTCCCAAAGCTACCTTGCACGCATGAGGATATTGCAATCTCGTCCTTGGTCATATCACAACCAAGTTAATAGACTTCAAGGGCAGAATCGAAGTCATCAAAGGTACATGTATGATGAAATCCCAGACGCCACACTAAAACTAAAACTTAAAAAAGGAGATCGCAGACCTCGAGGATCACAAGAAATCGCCAATGCATAAATCATCATAAAGGTTTCAAGTGCGAGGGATTTTCTCCCGATATGCAGAGAAGGAAAGCTTCAAAGTACAAAACCAAAATTTTTGAGAGACTTCCACAATGGCTGAACCGTATGGAATGAATCCATCACCATATATAAAATCTGAGATACAAATGATGTCATTGTACCCAAAACCCATCGATATAAGTAAAGAAGACTGCAATTGAGAATCCCCAAAAACCATATGTGGGATAATTTAGTTACTCAGTACAACCATAACGACCCATGAAAGACCATGGTGACCAAATATACTTAGTATTAGAAAGTTTTAAAAATGAGTGGAGATCTCCATCGACATCCAATGTGAACCTTTATTCACCAGTAGTGTTCGGATTAGTGAACCTCTATACTAGTAAACTGATCCTTTCTCCAATTCCACACCTCTGTTATCCAACCAATCAGCCATCCCATTTGCTTCCCTGAAACAATGATAAATTATATATTCTTCAAAATGGTCAAGTAGCAGCCATACCTATTTTAAGATATATTGGATCTCCCAACTAGTTGCACATCTTACCATAAGATCTGAAGTAATAATTTGGGAGTCCCCTTCAATGTGAATTTTGTTGATGCCATAGGATAGTGCAAGGGTAATTCCTAAGTGTAAGGCCCTATCCTCTGCTATGTTATTTGATCCCTCTGGGACCCTAGAGAAAGTTGCTCTGATAATCATAGAGCTTGAATCCCTAAAAACAAATCCAATCCCTGAGTTCCCTGGGTTACCCTTTGAAGCCCCATCAAAATTGAGTTTAACCAATTTCACATCAGGTGGCTCCCACTTGATGTCCTTTGTACAATCCCTTTTGGATTGTTTTCCAATCAGAACTCCCTTAAAAGGAATAACAATGAGGGGCCAAGAGTTCATAACCTTTGAGTCACGCGAGGAGAAAAATGAAGATATGGATTTAGATTGAGTTGTACATGCATTAACCATTTCAGAGACTGATTTTTTGAACACCTCACACACTTGGTCCAGCGAGCATGATTGTTTTCTAAAAATTCTCTTATTTCTATCCCACCATATACAACATGTGACAGCTTCTGGGATGACTCTCCAAATTTGAGAGAAGAAGTAATTTTGATAGAGGAGCGACCACTAATGAAGAAGGTTTATTAGGTCCGCTGATAAGGGACCATACCAACCCATCTTCCCTAAGATCCAATACCAAATATCCTAGGAGGAGGATCAAGAGACAAGAAGATGATTAGAGTCTTTAGAGTGAAGACCACACATAACACATAGAAAACTTTCCGCAATGCCCAATCGAAGGAGATGATCACTAGTGAGGATTCTCTAAAGAATTGCCAACCATAAGAAAGAGCCAGATTTTGGTAGGATTGTTGGATGCCAACAATATTGGAACAAATGTTTACTTAGGGGTTTTCTATGAGTAGTCAAAATTAGGTGTCCCAACTTCACTGAATATCTACCATCTAGGGTTACAGACCAAATCAACCTGTCACCATCACTAGTGAGGTGAAGGGGTCTTTGATCAAAGATACAAGCTAATAAACTTTCTGTTCATGAGGGAGATACAATGGAGATAGGTATTTCCAAACCGTCTTAATACCCTTGGCTGTCCTAGTCATGGTAATGCAATGCTTCACTTAATCCAATTAATTAATGAAAATTTTCTAGAGGTTTCTACCCTTAAAGTCAATATGTGCAACTATGGACTTCATTTAATAAATTTTGAAATCCTTATATACAAAAACAAGTTAAATGATAATTTATTTAAATGTTACTATAATTATTATTTTTGAAATAAAAAAGGGTCTAGATGTTTCCCATCTAGAATGAACATATGCAACTATACAATCTAATTGATATGGATTGTAATCCAGTATTAATAATAAAATCTTTCAACTTAAAATAAGGTTTAAATACTTTTATAAATATACCCTCCATATACACTATTTTAAATCTAATCTCTTTGTTTATATTTTAGCATTTATTCTTTTATTATTTTATTATTTTATTTTATTTGTGAGAAGATTGCTATGGTTTTGAAACCCTAGCCATGCTCCCAAGATGGAGTAGAGTAGTGGTGGTGTTGAGTGTGTATGGGGCGATGAAATGATTGAGGTGACCACTTTTTGTAAAGAAGGGAGGCGAAAGTGACATGAGTCAAACGCAAAGAGAATGGATGCGACAACACTATGAATGGAGGGACGTGACTCACAGGGGAGCACGAAGGTCATGGGAAGTGGGAAAAGGAAAACCATGGGAGAAAAGGGAGGACATGGAGAGCAAGGGAAGAGGAGATGGGGGTTGGTATCACCCCCCATGGCAGGCTGACGTCCTGCGGTAGCAGGTGTAGCCGCCGCAGGTGGGGAGGCTAGCTCCCCGGAGCCTCCCACCAAAAAACATGGTCATGAGTGAGGGAGGAGGTCCTCCATGCGAGCCAGGGATACAGACTATAGGTATAGTGGTGTTGAAGTTTTATTTGGATAGGATTAAATTTTCCTCAATGCCTTTTGTAGCTAGCACATCTCATGGGGTATAATTATAGTTCAATTGAACTAAACTTTAAATTTCTAAATTATTTTTAAATTAACTTGGTAAATCTAAAATTATTTCACAGTTGTTAAATAGGGGGCATCCACCACACACCATGTCCACTGATCCACCACTGTCAGCTGTATTGGATGCATACCAACCTAGGGTAATTTATTATGATGAAATTTAAATGATGTTTGTATTAAATAATTATCGACATATCTACATATTAATTGTACACATGTGTAGGTTGATACAACCATCAAGATTGGTGTTAGTGTGCATGCGGCTGGTATAGGTGCATCGCAACCAGACATATATTTTCAGGTTTTATTATACATCTTAGAAATTAGGTTCAAATTAAATATTTGACCCATGACAACATATATGAGCATGTTGATAAATAATAATTGTTTGACTTTGTACAGGACATTGTTAGTGATATTGTTGCTATTGATCATTCCACATAGATTGAGTCGCAAGAGAGACTGTGACCTAACATGGAAGTTGATATTGACATGGTATTTTATTTGTTCATATTGAATTATATATAAAAATATTGTATATCATTTTTAATAGTTTTGGTGCTGGTCATTTCTGCAGACGGAGTCCCAAGAGGGACAACAACATGAGACAAGTCGTGATGCTCACTAGGACAGTGTACCAGATATGCAGAATGACATGGTAATTTATTAATGTTTAATTTATATATAGATTTTATTAAAATAAATTCCCATTGGGTTCTAATAGATTTTATTAAAATGAATTCCATAACATTTTTAATAGTTTTGGTGTTAATCATTTCATGCAGACAGAGTCTAGACATGGACAACAACATGAAAAAGGTCATGATGTCCACCTTGACAGTGGAGTAGATGTGCATAATTCCATGATACAATATATTTTCATGTTTAATTTATATAATTTATTTTAAAATATTTTAGATTATTTTGAATAGTTCTAAATATGAATCCATGTACATTAGAGTATGATTTTGAAACTATGATGTTTTTTTACAGAGTCATTTAGATCATCCTGCTTCACGTAGATTAAAGAGGACTATATCATATTAGGGACAAATGATTTTATAGGAATTTATCACATGTACTCTCATATTCATATGGATTCTTTATTTTACTGACATATTTACATGCTTTATTTACATGTTTTACCAGATAGACTAGATATACATATTTACATGTGCTTTATTATCTATACTATATGTACATGGATTGATAATCTTTATTTGAAATGTTTTACATATTTAGTATAATTTTTAGATATTTTGTACATATATATCTACAAAAACTACGAAATGTAATATTGAACAAGCTAAAAAACAAATTAGAAATTTGCCTAATATTGAACAAGCTACAAAAATTTTGAACATCCAAATAGCAATCATATATGTAAAGGATACTTTTATTTAATAAGATAAAGAAATAAGAAACCATTTTTAAATATAAAGTATTTGAAATAGTTCACTGAAAAGGAAACTGAATAAGATAATTTTGTTCAATAGTTTGATAACTTAATAACATTAAAAAAGTTTAGTAGGACCTAACACAGTAAAATTGGTTACAATTTGAGAGGAAACTTGATCTTCTATAGCCTAACCATAGAGCTAGCAACCTAAAATAATGAATAAATCTTTAATAAGTAACTAAAATCTTGTACAAATAGAAAAATGTAAATAAAAAACATATATAATTAATGTAACTGAGTACAAATGTAAGAGGATCGTGCTTACCAAATTAAAAAAAGCATAATCATTAAGTTCTTGAACAAAATGGTGTCATTACACACCTAAACCAAAGAGCAAGAGACCTGCACAACATTTTAAAATGAGGCACAATAAAATTATAGGTGAACTTAAGGGGGTTCCTTGAGTAGATTTCTTGAGGGGACGTCTTAAGGGGATGTAGGATTAGGACATGTAGTTTGAGGATGTGATAGATATGATGGATTAAGAGGATGCCTCAAGTGGATCTAAAGTTAGGATATCTTAAGGGAATGCCTTAAGGGGACTTGAAATTTGGATGTCTTAAGGGGATGTAGGATTAGGATATGTAGTTTGAGGATGTGATAGATATGATGGCTTAAGAGGATGCCGTGAGTGGATCTAAAATTAGGATGTCTTAAGGGGACTTAAAATGAGGATGTCTTAAGGGGATCTAAAATTAGGGTGTCTTAAGGGGACCAAAAATTTGTATGTCTTAAGGAGATCTAAAATTAGGATGTCTTAAGGGGATTCCTTAAGGGAACCTAAAATGAGGATGTCTTAAGGGGACCTTAAACAAGGATGTCTTAAGGGGGTATAAATTTGTGATTTCCTAAGGGGGTGTAGGATTAGGATATGTTTAGGTGATTTAAAAGAAAAATAAATTATATATTAAGTTATCAAAATTTTAAAAAGGTGCACATATATACTTACTTGTATTTACTTATATCATTGTACCATATGCATCCTCTATTTTCTGCAATGCATCACTAATAAGATTATGATATGTTTAGGTGATGTAAAAATACAATAATTTATATATATTCAAAGATATCCCAAATTATAGAAGCTCATATTTATACTAACTTGTATTTATTTATTCCATTGTACTATCAACATCTTCTCTTTTCTGTAGTGCATCTATAATTGTGTCATGTTCTTCCATAAAAATTGACAACAGCTCTGTATTAGCGGGTCTCCCACAATATATGGATAGCTTTATATTTGTTTCCATAACCAAATGTGAGTAGTGAATAATCTTCTTATGTGTTTCATAGTCTTCGAATGTAGGAAAACCATTCTTCCTTGTTAGCTATTTTCGTAACCATGTTCCAATAACCACAACCAAACCTGTAGGATAATGATAGCCATCATCATATTTTCTAGGTTGTACTAACTTATGTTTTGTCTCAACACATCTAGCCAACCAATAATCTATTTCCTCTTCATTGTTCTCAGGTGCAACAACAACATATACATGTCCTTCAAATTAAAATAAAATAACATGTGAAATAAACTTATAGAAAAAATAATTACCATAATAAACTTAGACTAATGATTATATTCAAATATAAAGTGACATAAAAAAATACAATTACCTTCTTGTACAAGATCTGAAACTTGATCATAATCCTCTGATGCAAATAGTTGATCATTGTCTTCAAGTGTTGTTTCATATTGCTCATATGTTTGAGTAGGTTTCATGGATCTTTTCTTCCATTCTTCGACCCATTTTTATTCTCATGTGCATCCCAATCACCTGAAATACAAGATTGACAAAAAAATGCAAGCTATCTTGACCACAATGTCCATGTTCTTGCATCAGAACTCTTAAATGAATGCCATGATGTTGATCCAATAATTGTATCACAATCAAGTCTAGGTGGCATCTCATTTTCTTCAATTAATGAAAAGAATTGTTTAATTCTAGAGTTCTCATTTGATCCTATAGATAATTTTGAATTGCACCAATCCACAATAGAATATGCATCTTTAAATTTGGCTGCATCCATAATTTTTAATTTTCGTCTAGCTAAAATTCTTTTAACACATGCACCAGCTCCGTCATGTTCTCCTTTAGCATGTCCAGCTTAAAAAAACTCCACATACGTGGTATATTGGTTTCCTTGTTATCCCTACTAATCCAATAAGAAATTTGAGCATTCTTGAATTTTCCTGTACAAATATCTGACCATATGAAATATTCTCTCATCTGAATTTCTTGTTCTCTTAAATTAATATAAAAAATTTCAAAACAATATTGAACAAACTTTGATGAGTGCATCCGATTATCACTCAAATAGAAATGATAATCCTTGAAAATTTTTCTATCATCCTCTATAATATGACATGCATGTCTATAAACAATATTAACAAACATAGTGACTTGCATTGAACTGTAGTATTGATCCTGAGTTTCCTCTTGTGGAGAAAGAGTATAGTTTTCTGCAAAGTCAACTCTTGATAGTATAGTGCCAACTGGAAATGTATTTCTACACATGTGAAATTGACCATCAAGCCATCTAGCATATTGAGAGTGTTTCACGTATTTAGGAATGATCTGACTCTTGAATTCTAAAATGAATATATGGATGTACACTATGTTTTTCTGTGATTAATTCGCATCACTTTCTAATTTCCCATCTTTTAAATAATATTCAACATTATTAAATCTTGTAACATCCACTAATTATTGGACAAAATCATTTTCACTAATTTCATGCATACATTGTTCTAATAATGCAAAATTTCCACAAGTAGTGCACTGTCCTGAAATACAAGAACTTGAAAAAAAATACCCATTAGATTTTTCACAGAACAAACCTGCTACAAACTCCTTGATTGTTTCAGGTTGTATATTAATACCACAATCCTACATAGTGATGTTATTATGTAAAGTACAACATATATATCCAAAAACATCATAGTAATAACAAAATTGAACATGTGTTTTAGAAGATATTCGTTTCTTATTGATTTTCACATACCAAGGTTTACATTTTTTAAATGATCTTTGACTAAGGGTAATATGTCTAGGTAATACAACCTCAACTAAAAATTTTCTATAAAATTTAGTTTGGGTGGTGTCTAATAGGTGTTTTGGATGAGGATCACGACTTTTACAACCCACTTTTTAATTTCAAAACATCTCTAGCATTAGATGATACCATTTTATTATCATGCCAATACTTTTCAACCAAAGATTTGTTTTCAGGATTTAATTTGATGTCAGATCATGAGAGTCTACCACTAAAACTACAACAATGGTTGATTGGATTATTTTCAATACTTAATCTTATATGTGCCGCTCTTACCAATGTTTTAGGATGCATGTTTAAAATTCCACCGATATTTTTCACCATTCTTTTATCCAAAGTGTTTTTATTGACTATAGTAGTTGTTATAGCTCATCGTGCTCCATTCTTATCTTTAAATTGACTCATTTTTCCAATACACTAAATGAAACTAGCAACAGTAGATATAGGATGTTTAACTAATGCATATTTTTAAATTTTTTTTCTCATAAATGCCTAACTTTTTCATTACATTTGTCATTTTGGACATTCTCATTAATTATATCATAATTTGACATTGAAATGTTAATTTTTTTTGATAAAAGAATTCTTTGTATATTCTATTAGCATACTTTCTTATCTACCTTCAAGATATATTACCAGGATGACCATCCAAAACATTACTTTCAATATTAAAAAAATACTTTTCAATATCATCATCACAGTTAGAATTCTCAGTTGTACCTTATAGAAAAAAGATTTTCATTTTCATCTAGGAAAGGATTTTCATTTTCTTTGTCAACAAAATTTAAGGGATTTTAATTTTGAACAAAAGAAAGATTTTCAATTTCAACAACAGGAGGATTTTAAATTGCAACATGTTTAGGAGGATTTTCACTCGCATCAAAAAAGGGGTTTTCATCATCAACAAAACTATGCCCATATTTTCATTTTCATGAACTCTTACAAGAGATATGTTAGGAATTGAATCACTTTCAACACTAGTATATGCTTGTAATAAATCTCCATAAAGGGTATTATCTATAACCATAATTTAAGTATCATTCAATGGTGGATTTCAAGATGTACCTATAATCATGTTTGTTGTCACATTTTCTACATCATTAAAAGGTTTATTCAAAGACATACTTGCATTGTTATCTATATTCGTATTATCTTTTGGATTCACCTCTTGGACCTCATCTTTTGCATTCCTCATAACCCCCATGGTATCTATAATGTTTGGATCTTCAATTGTTGTGGATCCTAAAGCTTCATCGACCTACATTTCTTCAAGGTTCATATCCTTCCTTACTTTCCTCTTTTGACATTGTTTAGATCCCATGGTTGATAATTCAAATCAATCAAATAATGCCTTCAATGGTTCACTTCAACAAAAAAATGCTCCAAGATGCTCCCAATCATTGAATCATTCTCATGGTGAATAAAATAGTTCATCAACAAGAAAAAACCCAAAAAAACTCTGCAGAATCTATCATTTTTGGTTGTACTGCTGGTACATTACTGATGCAGTAAATTGTTTTAAGTAAAAAAAATTTAAAATGGTCAAAAATCAAATGCGATCCCGATTTGAAATGAGGGACGTTTCATTTTTGAAATATCACCCCGTTTTGTAGCGGGATCCCGTTTCTCAGAAATTTGATCCCACAATGTACACTTCAGGAACGGGGCGACGTTCTGTAAGCGAGACCCTATTCCCCAAAATTTGAAAATTTCCACCCAATTTTCTTCAGGTTTAGCTTTGGAAATGACTTGGTGAACTGACCTTGAGCTTTGGAATTGGTTTGACATGAATGTTGGTGGCCATTTCAATCTGCAAAATATTTTTTACACTTTGGACACAAATCCTAATGAGGTTTCTACAGAAAATTTTGATAAAAAAAAAACACATTATAGAACTTATAGTGTAGATTCTAAATATGTGAAGTATCTATATATTTGATTACTTTTTTTTTCTATTTTTCATTGGTTTTCTAATGAAACAGGTCTACAAACCTCTAGAGAATAGGATATTTTGTTATTTTAATAACTTTTTTATTTGAAAGTTTCTTGCAAAAAGAATTATATGACATCAAACTAGAGATAATTCTATGTAGTTAAAAAAACAATTTAAAAATAATATGTCTAGGTCACATTATGCTTTCCATACACGAGAGACTTTAAAAATAATAATTATGGCTATTAAAAAATAATTAAAAACCAATTGCTGACTAAAAAAATACAAAAAATATTTTCATCAATCTTAACCGAGTTACGTACTATTCCCCAAAACAAGTTAGAGAAATAGTTTCATTTGGATCAAATTTTGCTTTCCGTACACGAACCTAGTATGGTCCTGAAACAAGGACTTTAAAAATGTGGTTTTTAGTAATGCCTATTAAAAATAAAAAATTATCATCTGGGTATTAAAATAAATTACATATTTGGAAGGTAGACTTTGAGTACCATAACTTCTACTACTAAATGTTTATAATATTTAATCTCTAAGTGCTTCAAATATTCAGCTCAAACAAGACAAACTTGAAACAATAGGAAAAATAGTTCCACTTTTTGGCCAAAAAGTGGAATCAACTTCTTGCTGACACCCAATAATGTTTGCATTTTTAAACAATATGGTAACCTTGGGATAAGCAGACCAAAGTTTTTCAATAAGGATTTTTTAAACTAAGAGAAGGTGGTCCAACTCTTTGAAGGTAAGAAATATTGTGTTAATATTTTAAATGATAAATATTTAAATAGTGAAGAGAAAAATAGATTTATTCAGGATAATCATCTCTCCCATGGTTCTTTTATTTGAAACAAAATCTTGAAAACTATAAATATAATTAAACAATGAGAAAGATGGAGAATAAGATATGACAAACATACCTTTTTTCTTTTTTTTTATGAGAAGAATCTTGTTAGTAATAACTGAGAGGGGGGGGGGGAGGGGTGAATTAGTGGCCTAAAAAATATTCCAATAATCAACCCAAAAACTTAGTACCACAATATTAAGCCTCTAGTTATCTTCAATCCTATAAGATGAATGCCTTCAAATACTATTATCAAATTACTACTGCTTAGAATGCGTTGTTAAACCTTATACTGTATGTTTACCAAACAACAATTTGTTAATTTACCGAAAGATAGTAAATTATCTAAAGTATACCGATCAATCCAATTTAGCTATGTGTAATGCAAAACACTAAAGTAATGACTCATAAACACATTGAAACATAGATTTTTAACGTGGAAACCTTGTTAAGGGAAAAACCACTTGGGATCAGTAACCCAAAATTTTCACTCTTCTGAAGTGAGGTCGATGAAGAGCCAACCCTATTAAAGGTTAAAAACACATTTTTAGGTGTGACCTTGTTAGAGGATTTTAAAAGTTTAGTCTATGACTTGATATCACGCATCTCTATGCTACCTTCCTTGATCATACACTCACTTGGCCTTCCAATAGGTATCTGGCATCTCGTACGATCTTCATGATCAAAATTTTTGGTACTCCTTGAGATGTATCTCAATATAGAAAGGATCTTTAAATCCTGCTTGGTTAAGAGACTTTCTGAATCAATGGTTAAACTGAAACATTATGATCTATTCACATATACAACTTATACTTGCAGATTTTTGGGTCTATTGTAATCTCATAAAACTAATCTGATCAATATATCTCTATTAATACCTTTGCTCCACTTTACTTCTACTCAGTGATGTTGTGCTCTGTTTCTCGGTGTCCGTAGAAAAATTCAGCTCTTTCCTATGCTTGATTGATCAGGACTATATGAAGTTTCTCTTCATCAATTTCTCTTTAGCATCCTCTTTTCATTCATTCACCCACTCCATTCATAATGAATTAAGTTGTCTCTTTTATAGACATGATATCACCATTGTTAGGTTCTTGATTTTCTTGATCTTTGCATGATCCAAAATTCTCGCCAATTAGATTTAAATAAAAACTCCTATTTTATGTCACAGAGATCTTCTTGCCAACTGGACAAAACAAATTTAAATCCTTTACTTATCTATGGCTTTATCTTGTCGATGAAAATAAAGATAACTACTAGTTAAGTTGATATTTATCTCTACCAGGTAGATATTTTGTCATTTTTGAACTCAAGTTAATTTCGGTGTTTAACTCTTTGATAGCTTCGGTCAACACTCCAATTCTCCTCGGGCTTCTCCATCGGTTTACACTATTTCTGGCCGTCGATTATGCTTGTGATTCTGCTCGCCGATAATACTCATCGGTGTTCTTTCTTGGGCATCACTGTGACTTGACTTTTGGTGATCTCTGTCCGTCAAGTTCCACTAGCCATCGGTGTTTGAAGTCACATTGTGAATGCTTGTCTTTTATGCATTACTAAAAGCATAATATTTATCTCTTTGATTATCTGAATTCTTTGAAACTTTGATTATAACCGATTAGATTATATCAAGTTGACATCAATGACAATACAATTTAAATTAATTGATTTAATTTCTTGCATTATCCTTCTGCATTTTGGTGATCAACTTAACATATTCAAACATTCAATCAGTTACATGTCATCAATCTCTCCCTTTGGCATTGATGGAAACATACTACATTATCATGTACTATACTATCACTAATACAGTATGAAATATAACAGTTTCATCAAGATTTTCTATTGTAACTATTACAAATGTCTAGCTTTCAGTAAGCTCAAAAATAGCTTAGATTTGTTTCATGTAGAATGGTTGTCTTCAATCTTCAATCCCTTCACTGGATAGATGTAGCATCTTATGTCTCTGTTATGATATGTGCTCTTCCTTAACTATTTCTCTTCTTCATAATCTCTTTTTCCTTTGACAATAATCTCTCTCTTTTTCTAAACTCTCTCCCTTTGTTACTTCTCTCCCTTAGATGGATATTGAACATATGTAATCAATTTCACTTCCTTTGAATATTGATTAACTCTTTCTTTCTGATTTTTAGGAACTTTACTTCATGGATAATGATATAATCTCTCCCTTTATGATAATGTAAAATCTCTCCCTTTATGATAATGAGATCATCTCTCCCTTTATGATAATGTAAAATCTCTCCCTTTATGATAATGAGATCATCGCTCCCTTTGACAACAATGCCAAACAAAAATTATCTATATCATGTTCCATCCCTTTATAATATATTCCTTGAATTTCCCTATCCATCTGCAATACACTGTCTCTAGTGTTTGGTGCATACTTGTACCTTTTTGTTGTACAGATGTATCTATTGCTATTCATCTTGGTGTTTGCATCAACATGACTGTTCTTCAGATTTGGTATAGGACTATACAACCTCATAGTCAGCTTACTGACTGATAGACAAGGGTTGGACCCCTAACCTTTGTCCCAGGTACTCAAATGTATCCTTTGGTAATGGCTTGGTGAATTTATCAGCTAGTTGTTCCTTTGATTGAACATATTCCACCATCACCTCCTTTGCTCACACTTTTTCTCTCTGATAGTGATACTTTATAGCAATATACTTATTCTTAGCATGCATGAATGGATTCTTAGAAATGTTTATTGCACTGGTATTATCACAATAAATAATTATTGGTTCAAGAATCTTCATATTCATACCTTCCAGCAATTGTTTGATTCATGCAATATTGGAGCAATTTGCAGTAGTAGCCACATACTCTACTTCTATAGTAGACTAAGAGAGGCATCCTTGCTTCTTTTTGATCCATGTGACAAGTATGTCATCCATGAAGAATTCTCCTCCAGTTGTGCTCTTTCGGTCATCAATGTTTCTAGCCCAATCAACATCTGTATAGACTTGTAGCTCAAATTTTCCTTCTCTTTTATACCATAAGCCATAGTCCTCAGTGTTCTTCAGATATCTCAGAATTCTATTGACAACAGTCATATGTGATTCTTTGGGATTAGCAGAGAATCTTGCAACTATTCCAATTGCATGTGCTATATCTGGTCTTGTGTGAACAACATACATCAGTTTTCCAATCATTGATCTATATAAGGTCTGATTTACCTCATTGGATTTGTCTTCTTTTGTCATCTTACATCTGGTAGCCATAGGTGTTCCAACTGGTTTGGAATCTTCCATCTTGAATATCTTCAACACTTCCTTGATGTATTTGGACTTAGTGATATATATGCCTGTATTTTGTTGA
This sequence comes from Thuja plicata, assembly GCA_018584345.1. Classification (NCBI taxonomy): domain Eukaryota; kingdom Viridiplantae; phylum Streptophyta; class Pinopsida; order Cupressales; family Cupressaceae; genus Thuja; species Thuja plicata. The sequence goes on along the minus strand of MU228559.1, from coordinate 755,973 downwards.
AGAATCTATAGACCAAGAAAGAATTTGATCTCCCCAAACATAGACATTTCAAATTCCTTATTCATTTCATTAGCAAAGGATTTTCATAAAAACTCATTTCCCCCAAAAATGATATCATCAACAAAAATTTCAGCAATCAGAATATTACCATCAGTATCTTCTTTTAAGTACAGATTGCTATTTTCACCTGTTCTAACAAATTTTATGCTAATGGGATATGAATAAAGTCTTTCATACCAAGCTCTAGGTTCTTGTTTCAATCCATATAAGGCTTTATGTAGTCTACATACCATGTTTCTCTTGTATGAATCAACAAACCCTTCTGGTTGTTCAATGTATACCTCTTCTTCTAGTATTCCATTTAGGAATGCAGAATTGACATCCATTTGGTATACCTTGAATCCTTTAAATGCAACATAAGAAAGCAATATTCTAACTCCTTCTAGTCTAGCAATGGGTGCAAAGGTTTCTCCATAGTCAATACCTTCTTCTTGTGCATATCCCTTGCATACTAACCTTGCTTTGTTTCTAATGACTTCTCCATTCTCATTCAGCTTGTTTCTAAATATCCATTTGGTACTGATGACATTCTTGTCATCTGGTCTTGGTACTAGTGTCCATGTACTATTCCTCTCAATCTATTCTATTTATTCATTCATAGAACTGACCCATTCTTCATTCTCAAGTGCAGTATTAACATATTTAGGCTCAAAATCACAAAGTAAACATCTGGTGTTTAGTGACTTACTTCTTGTTCTTGTTCCAACCTTCTTGTCTCCTATGATTTGATTGATTCTGTGGATGATGCCTTCTGACATATTTGGAAATTTTTGGTTCAATTCTATGTTCATCATTATGATCATCTTCTTGACCTTCATTCTGATCTCCATTGTTTGGAACATCATCTTGAGGATTTTCCTGATTTTCAGTAATTGCAGCTTGATGCTCAGGTGCAATGTTCTATTGCTCGGGAGTGATACACTATTTCTCAGGTAGAGTTTTAGATTCTATATAAACAAACTTGTTGTAGTCCTCTGGTTATTTTATGCTTTCCTTGTCATTCTTTTCTGCAAATTCATCTATTTTCACATCTGCACTTTCAATGATTTTTTTAGATGACTTGGTAAGAAATTTATAAGCCTTGCTTTTGGTTGAGTACCCTAGAAAGATACCTTCATCACTTTTGGAGACAATTTTTCCATTTCTATCATCCTTTAATATATAACATTGACTACCAAAGATTCTGATGTAACTTACATTGGGTGTATGACCATACCAAAGCTCATAGGGTGTCTTCTTTGTGTCCTTCTTCAATTGTACTTTGTTTAATGTGTAGACAACAATACTGACAACTTCCCTCCAGAAAGTTTGAGTGATGCTTTTCTCAATCATCAATGTTCTTGGATAGTCAACAATTGATTTGTTTCTCCTTTCAACAATTCCATTTTTCTATGGTGTTCTCGGTGTAGGAACCTGTCTTTTAATTCCATGCTCATTGGAATAGTTAGCGAATTCTTCTGAAGTAAATTCCCCTCCTCTATCTGACCTTAAGAATTTCAATTTCTTTTCACTTTGTTTTTCTACCATAGCCTTGTACCATTTAAATATCTTAAATGCTTCTGATTTATCTTTTAAGAACATGACTGTTATCATTCTAGAATAATCATCAACAAAGAGAATAAAATACCTATCTCCATAGTAGCTCTTTGTCCTCATGGGTCCACATAGATTAGTATGGACTAATTCTAGAATTGCATTAGATGTAAGGGTTTTACTCTTGAAAATAGACTTTTTCATCTCACCTTTTTGACAATTATTGCACATGATATGCTCGAGCTTAGTCATGCTCGGTAAGCCTCTAACATTCCTTTGGTTTCTTATCTTTATCATGTTGTCAAAGTTCACATGACACAATATTTTGTGCCACAACCATATTTTTAGAATGAATTCAGAATAACTAAGGGGGGGGGGGGGGGTGAACCAGTTATCCTCAGGTCCAGATATTCCCATTTACAACTTTATACCAATTTGAACAATTCAGATATGCTTGGCAACAATAATATAAAAGTGTGCAGTTTACTGTACTAATGAAATAAGCTTGCAAATACTTAACAGTAAAACACAACATAAACATTCACACAGTTTGACACTGTGATTTAACGTGGAAACCCAATATGGGAAAAACCACCAGTAACATGCTACCAAAGTTTTCACTCTTCTAAAGTGAGCTTTGTTAGGAGCCAACCCTGTTAAAGGTTACAAAACACACTGTCAAATGTGACCTGGTTAAAGGATTTAATCACCCTCTTAGGAGTGGCTTTGTTAGAAGACTTAGAAAATTCCAATCTGAATGTCACCTTGCTCAAAGGATTTATACAATGACTATTAGGTCAACCTTGTTAAAGGATTTCAACTAATACAATGGTTAGAAAGTAATCAGTAGGTTTGATCTGATTCATACAACTTACTTTGTAATCCATATCCAATTAAGATATTATGCTAATTCACTGAGTGGCCTCCATTCTCATCTCAAACTCCAGATCTGCTTGGGAATTCATCAAGCAATCTCTCTCTACTTCTCTGCTCAAACTTCTTTGCTTAGATATTTCCAATCAGTCAATTAACCATGCAATCCGCTTGCATACTCTACACTCACTCCATTCACTTCTCTCTTTATGAATAACCCCTTGAGGTTATCATATACCTCTCCATTTAGGTTGGATACATCTTTTTTCACTTAATCAAGATCGTAGATCTTAGGTTAGGTTAGATACAACATATCTTTCCATCATTATATTACCATTTACTTCTCCAAAGTAGTCTTTAATTAAATCTTGAATCCATGCATTAATTGCGGTTACCCATGCATTAAATAACATGAATTAATCTTTAATTAACTTCACATATCCCAATAAAATCAATTAAGTCAGCCATAGATCTCAAATCTCATCAATAATCAAAATATTGTTTCTTGTCTAACAGTATGCTCTTCTGCTCGGTCACCTCTGTATTCCTCGGCATTTCACTGGCGCTCAGCCATCACTGGCTTTGCTCGGCATCAACTTCTCAGTGAACTATCAGTGAAAGATAAAAAACATATCACTTTTCCAATGTGACAAATGATCAAGTACCCTTGTGTTTATCCATAACTCAACCGTTTCCCTCGGTCTTCTTGTTATCCTTTTCTTCACATCAATAGATATGGTACTCAAATAGATAGCAATAGTCTCACTAGTTAAGGTTTGACATCAATGATAAAAAAATAATTATTTCCATTGTAGCTTTCCAACCAATCTTTCCAACAATCTCCTTCTTTGGCATTGATGGTAGCACTAAATAATAAAACAATAATTTTCAACCATAGTTACCATACAATCCAAAAAGTCTGCATGTGTTCCTTGGTATGAACATATCTTTATTAATGTCTTTAGATTCATTCTGATTCTCATCTGTAAAACATTAATCCCTCTGTGTCTGTAATCACACTGATATCTTTTTGTTTCTGTTCATCTATAGAACTCCCTCTTTCATCAGTAATCTCTTCCTCTTTTAGAGTGATCTCTCCCTCTGTATCTTCTTTTCTGTAATCTCTCCCTCTTTGACAACAATTCCAAAGATGTTTACATCTTCATCATGCAATTTATTCTATTCTAAACTCTGTATCATGTTGTTCCTTTCATCTTACTTATGACTGATCCACTTTTCTGTCTTAGTCTATATTTCACAACTTTAGGCAGCATCCTAAAGTGTGACTGTCTGTGCATCAATGTAAAAAATATTCTGAATATAATATTTGATGCAACAGTACCATTCTGAACTAATTATCCTTAGTTAGGGGAATCACCCCTAATTTACCTCACAGATACTCATGAGCATCCTTGGGTAGTGCCTTTGTAAATACGTCAGCTAATTTTTCCTTAGTGTTCACATACTCCAGTCTAACTTCCTTCTTCTGAACTAGCTCCCTCAAGTAATGATACTTGATGGCTATATGTTTTGTCTTAGAGTGCATTACAGGGTTCTTTGAAATATTAATGGCACTCATGTTATCACAATATATGACAACTGGCTCTTTGATCTCTTCTTTCATACCTTTTAGTAGTATCTTTAACCACACAATATTAGAGCAATTAGCTGCTGCTGCCACATACTCAGCTTCAGCTGTAGATTGTGAGCTGTAAATCTGTTTCTTTCTTGTCCAAGAGACTCATCTTTTTCCCAAAAGAAATACTCCTCCTATGGTGCTTTTTCTATCATCTACATTTCCAGCCCAATCAGAATCAGTATAAACTCTGAGTTCAAATTTATCATTTCTTCTGTAATACAGACCATATTCATCCGTTCCTTTCAAATATCTCAGAATCCTTTTTACTGCCATTATATGAGTTTCCTTGAGATTGGCACAAATATATCAATAATTCCAACAACTAATGCAATATCAAGTCTATTGTGTACAACATATTGCAGTTTTCCAATCATTGATCTGTATAATGTTTGATTTACTTCTTTAGTCTCAGCATTCTTTGTTAATTTTTGTCCAGTGGCCATGGGAGTACTCACTAGTTTTGAATCTTCCATTCCAAAAGTTTTTAGTATCTCTTTGACATATTTTGATTGAGTAATATAGATACCATTCTTCATCTGATATATTTGTAAGCCAAATTTTTTTTTTATCTCACCAAACATAGACATCTCAAATTTAGTTTGCATCTCCTTTGCAAATGTTTGACATAACATGTCTTGTCCACAAAAGATAATGTCATCAACAAAAATTTCATCTAATAAAGTACCTTTACCTTGCTCTGTCTTCAAATACAGATTGTTGTTGCCATTGGTTCTAGCAAATCTAATCTTCATCAGATAGTTGTGAAATCTTTCATACCATGCTCTTGGTGCTTGCTTGACTCCATATAGTGCTTTGTGTAATTTGCAAACCATATTCCTTTTTCTTGGGTCAACAAATCCATCAGCTTGTTCAATGTAGACTTCTTCTTCTAATATTCCATTTAGAAATGTTGACTTTACATCCATTTGATAGACTTTAAATCCTTTGTAGGCTGCATATGCAAGTAAGGTTCTGACACCTTTCAATCTTGCAACTGGAGTGAATGTCTCTCTCCATAGTCAATTCCTTCCTCTTGTGCATAACCCTTGCATACTAGTATAGCTTTGTTTCTTGTTACCTATCCATCTTCATTTAGCTTGTTTCTGAATACCCACTTAGTACCAATTACATTTTTATCATTCAGCCTAGGTACAAGTGTCCAAGTATTGTTCTTTTCAATCTATTCAATTTCTTCATTCATGGCTTGAATCCATTCTTCATTGTCTAAAGCATCTTTTACTGTTTTAGGCTCAAAATCACATAATAAGTAGGTATATTCTCTCAATTTGCTTCTTGTCATGACTATAGAATCTTTTTATCCTATGATTTGATCAAGTTTATGGTGCCTTCTAACATACTTTTCCAAAGTAGGTTCTTTCTGTGATTCAGATTGATCATTCATGTTTAATCCAGGTTGAAATTGTGACTCGACATCTCCATCAGATAGCTCGACAGTCACCTCCTATTTCCCAACAATTTCATTCTGTGACTTGACAGGTTCAGACTGTTACTCGGCAACTTCATTCTCAATTTCATTAAAATCTTCTTCATCAGGATAGGTGAATGATTTGTAACTCTCAGGCTCAGTCATGATTTCAGCTTCATTTCTTTCTGCATATTCATCAATTCTAACATTTGCACTTTCCACAATTTTGTTAGTGTTAGAATTAAAACACTTGTATGCTTTACTTTTAGTTGAATATCCAAGAAATATACCTTCCTCACCTTTAGCATCAAGTTTCCCATTTATGTTATCCTTCAGTATGAAACATCTAGTTCCAAAAACTTTAAAATAGCTTACACTAGGTGCATATCCATACCATAGCTCATAAGGTTTAGTATTTGTACCTTTCTAAACTTGTACTCTGTTCAGGGTATAAACTATTGTACTTACAGCTTCTCTCCAATATTTTTGTGCAACATTTTTCTCCATCATTAGTGTTTTGGCATAATCCGTGATAGAGTTATTTCTTCTTTCATCTATACCATTCTATGGTGGTGTCCTAGGTGCAGACATCTATCTTTTTATCCCCCTGTCATTGCAAAACTTGTTAAACTCATTAGAAATAAACTCACCTCCTCTATCAGATCTCAGACATTTCAGACTTTTACCTGTCTCCTTTTCAAATTTTGCCAAGTACCACTTAAACAAATGGAATGCATCAGAGTTTTCTTTAAGAAACATAACAGTCATCATTCTAGAGCAATCATCAACAAACAAGATAAAATGTTTGTCTCCCCAGTAAATTTTCTTACCAATAGGTCCACAAAGGTCAGTATGAACCAATTCTAAAATATCTTCAGAAGTATGAGTTTTACTCTTAAAACTAGATCTAGTCATCTTTCCCAATTGACATTGCTTGCACATTGCATTTTCAGGTTTCTTTAACTTAGGCGGCCCTCTAACCTTTTTCAATTTTCTTATGCTTACCAAGTTATCAAAGTTTACATGACACAACCTTTTATGCCATAACCAAACATCACTGTATTGTGCAAACAAGCATGTATCAATAGTTAAATCCAGATAAAACAAGCTACCTTTTGTCAACTCACCACTTCCAACTAATTCTCCAATGGCATCATAGATCTTTGCTTTCCTGTGATGGAATTCAACTCTATAACCAGAAGTATTCAGCTATGAAACACTCAATAAGTTATACTTAAGATCATCAACACAATATATTACATCATCACATCTGATTTTGTCAGTCAATTGAATTGATCCTTTCCCTTTGACATGACATGGTGTATCATTTCCAAATTTAACATAACCACCTTTACACTGATCTAAGGTTTCAAATTTATCTTTATCACCGGTCATGTGATGTGAACAACCACTGTCAATAATCCAACGATCACCTTTACTCATATAATAAATTAGTGCATTTTTCTCATCATCATTAGAATCATCTTTCATTGCAACATACACAAATTCTACATCATTTTTATTAGATTTATCAGATTCATTGTGAGAAGCTTCTTTAGCTATATAACAAGATTTCTTACCTTTATCTTTGTAGTCCTTGTACTTTCTAAAGTCTCGGTCATCCTTTTTGTCTTTATACTTGCTCTCTCTTCTCTCATCTTTGTCATTCTTATCAGGACATCTTGCAGCAATATGACCAACTTTGTTACATGAAAAGCATATAATAGGAAGTTTACCTTTGAATTTCCCTTTTCCTCTTGATAGTCTTCTTTCCATAAGTGCCTCAAGTTCTTCTAGATCATCATCAGAAGTGTCGCTGTCACTATCCACACATTTCTTTCCTTTGTTTGTTTTTTTGAGGACCAACTGGGACTTGAATGCATATTCAATGGCTCGTGGAGTGTAGTTATCAAAATTTGACATCTCAAATGCAGTAAGTCTGCCTACCAAACTTTCCAAAGTCAATTTTTTGTTAGGAGTACATCTCAATTCTTGAATTGTAGATACTCTAATAGCATAAATAGGAAGAAGTGTTCTCAGTACCTTTCTCATGAAGTGTTATCATCAATGGTTCCTTTAGCTCCTCTAATAGTAGTTTCAACTTCCTTTATCTTACCATAATATTGAACTATATTTTCTCCTTCTTGCATTTTCATTTCATCAAAATTACCTCTCAAGCTTTCAGATTTGGCTCTTAGCACATTTGTGTCACCTCCATAGATGGTTTCAAGGGCATCCCACATTTGATTTGCACTTGTACAGTCCTCTATGTCTTCAAACTCATGATAGTTCAGGGATGATGCAATCTCCAACATTGCTTGATTATGTTCTTGCTTTTCTCTTAACTATGCAACATTGAGAACTCCTGTAGGGGCTACATATTCTTGATCAACATGACATTTAACAGAATCACCAACACTAGCCAAGTCGAATTTCATCAAAATTTTCCATGCGGGAAAGTTATCCTTGTTCAACTTTGGTACCTCCCTTTTATACATCTTGATCTTTTGCTCCAAGTACCTTCAAAAATTTTCAAGAGAACTATGATCTGATACCAATTGTTAGAATGAATTTAGAATAACTGAGAGAAGGGGGGGGGGGGGGGGANGGGGGGGGGGGGGGTGAATCAGTTATCCTCAAGTCAGATGTGCCCATTTACAACTTTATACCAATTTGAACAATTCAGATCTGCTTGGTAGCAATAATATAAAAGTGTGCAGTTTACTGTACTAATGAAATAAGCTTACAGATACTTAACAGTAAAACACAACATAAACATTTGCACAATTTGACACCATGATTTAATGTGGAAACCGAATATGGGAAAAACCACCAGTAACATGCTACCAAATTTTTCACTCTTCTGAAGTGAGCTTTGTTAGGAGCCAACCTTGTTAAAGGTTACAAAACACACTATCAAATGTGACCTGGTTAAAGGATTTAATCACCCTGTCAGGAGTGGTCTTGTTAGAGGAATTAGAACATTCCAATCTGAATGTGACCTTGCTCAAAGGATTTATACAATGAATATTAGGTCAACCTTGTTAAAGTATTTCAACTAATACAATGGTTAGAAATTAATCAACAAGTTTGATCTGATTCATACAACTTACTTTGCAATCCAGATCCAATTCAGCTCTTATGCTAATTCACTGAGTGGCCTCCATTCTCATCGCAAACTCTAGATTTTCTTGGGAATTTGTCAAGCAATCTCTCTCTGCTTCTCTACTCAGCCTTCTTTTCTTAGATCTTGCCAATCAGTCAACTAACCATGCAATCCTCTTGCATACTCTGCACTCACTGCATTCACTTCTCTCTTTACAAATAACCCCTTGAGGTTATCATAGACCTCTCCATTTAGGTTGGATAAATCCTTTGCTACTTAATCAAGATTGTAGATCTTAGGTTAGGTTAGATCCAATGGATATTTCCATCATTACATTACCATTTACTTCTCCAAAGTAGTCTTTAATTAAATCTTTAATCCATGCATTAATTATGGTTACCCATGCATTAAATAACGTGACCCAATCTTTAATTAACTTTACATATCCCAATAAAATCAGCTAAGTTTTCCAAAGATCTCAAATCTCATTAATAATCAAAATACTGTTGCTCGGCCAACATTGTGTTCTTTCGCTCGGTCACCTCTTTATTCCTTGGCATTTCACTGGTGCTCGGCCATCACTGGCTTTGCTCGACATCAACTTCGCATTTCTCAGCATCAACTTTTCTTTTCTTGGCATCAACTTCTCAGTGAACTGTCAGTGAAAGATAAACAACATATCACTTTGCCAATGTGCCAAATGATCAAGTATTCAAAGGTTGTGTTTATCCATAACTCAACCATTTCCCTTGGTCTTCTTGTTATCCTTTTCTTCAAATCAATAGATATGGTACTTAAATAGATAGCAATAGTGTCACCAGTTAAGGTTTGACATCAATGACAAAACAATAATTGTTTCCATTGTAGCTTTCCAAACAATCTTTCCAACACATATGTCTTTATTTCTGGCCATTAAACAAGTGGTGTTAGTGTCATCAAGATAGAAAAGGTTCCCTTTTTTCTGCTCACCGATTCCAATCAACCTTCCTGATTCATTGAAGATATTTGCCTTCTTATTTTCAAATGCTACTCTGTGACCTAAATTCTTCAGTTGTGAAACACTTAACAAATTATAATTTAGTCCTTTTACCTAGTAAGCATTTTCACATTTTATCAGGTTATTCAACATTATGGTTCCTTTACCTTCGACTGGACATGAAGGTGTTTCATTTCCCATTCTCACTGAACCACCATTATAGTATTCAAAAGTCTCAAAATTTTGTTTATCACCGGTCATGTGGTGAGTTCAGCCACTATCTATGATCCAAACTTTATTTTTAATAACTTTAGATATGAGTGCAATTTCTACATACCTTTTGTTAGCTCTTTTTCTTGTAGGAATCAATTCAAATAGCAATAAATGCCTAACCCTCTATTCCCAACTCAGATTCATACATGAACTAGGCTAATTAACAAGGATACTATTCTTCTTCACTTTGAGCTCCACAAACTCAGACAGGTGCACCTATCTTCAGATTCAATGATTCACAGAGAATCTTATAGTGGATCAAGGATTTATAATCCTTCTTCTTTTTAAGTTCTTAGAACTAGGAAGGCTAACCTATTGATTCTCTCTTTAAGGAATAGCTAAAGTGAATTGTATTCAATACAATTAACTAGACATGTATTTGAGATAACATAAACATAAAGATTGATTAATATTGGATTGATGATAACAACCACTTGTCATCATTTTGGCTAGTGCTTAATCATGGGTCATAGAGTCAAAATAAACACACATGTATCAGGGATAATTAATTGAAATATTAAAAAAACCTCATATGGAATGACTTACGTACTATCCTCTCATCCTCACACCTCTATATCGAATTCTTGCATAAACCCTAACCCTCTGCAATTACCTGCAAGATTTAAACCCTCCTTGAAAGCAACTCACAAACAATGACATAGCTAGCTTATAACCAGTATACTCAAATTGCCTTACAAATTGAACATACAAGAACTAAGAGAAAATAAAAAAAGATATCATTGGTGTAAAAATGGAGGTTCCATTGTATTTCATTAATATAAACTTGACATCAGTACATTCAAAGACTCAAAACCAAAGCTCAGACACAATTCAGAAGTCTACTTCGCAGTTTTTATTTTTACCATCGCTTTTAGAATATTACAACTTGGTATTTATAGATAGCCCTGGTCATCTTGGAATCCTTTTGGAAAATAAGGATGCAACAAGCTTTGGATGAATAAGCTAGAGGAAAAAATACATTTTACAGATGAGACCAAAATCAGGCGGAGGGAATAACAAATCTTTGTTACAAGCCATGTAATCTTTTTTCCTATGACCGCCTGAATGCTTGAAACTTCTCTAAAATGTTAGGCCTTCATCACCTGCGGTCTATCGTCTTTGCTAATGTGGCATTCTGCACTCATCTTTTCCAACTTTTATGCAACCGCTGGGACCTGTTGTTGTTCATACATTACCAGTTTCTATTATTGGATCAACTACTTGATACTGGCTCCTCCAAGAGGTGAACACCTCATCACTTGGCCATTTGAAACTGATAACATCCTCCTTTTGAGTATTGAACTCCTCCCAACCAACATAAGCCTTCTCAACCTCTGCTTCCCAAGACTCAAAAAATGCCTAGGCGATAGTGATAACCTCAATAGACTTGACAAACCAACCTGTATTTTTCAATATAATAATATTGTTTGTCCTATTTTTCAGTGCCTCATTCAACTGCCTCAACCACAGGGCTTCATTTTTTATGTCCCCACTCTTTTTGAACATATTGGGGAACAAATCATATTTATCCTTAGAGAACTCCCTTCTTAGAGTCTCTACCTTTTGAATGACCATACTCCTATTGCTTTCTATGTTTGTCATCAACTTGAGGCATTTGTGAGTATTGGTCAAGGCAATATCAATATTGTTCTATTCTTTGGACATGGAATAGAATGTCTTCACATCAGCCTTTTTCAATTTCCAATTGTCAACTATTGATCCCCAACTTTCTTTATCTTTATCATTCTTATCCATTATGCTGGAAATCCTTTTTCCGATTAGATAAAGATTAGATAAATCAATTTCAAATGCACACTGCTTAAGGTTGGAATATATCTTATCAGCACGTTTCTTCTTTATCAGATCTTCTGCCTCTTTATACGCAGGGGATTCTTCAAGGTCCTTTTCACTTTCCTTCTCCAACCTAGTTCTCTTAGCAATCAACTTGTTCTTTGTAGCCTCTAACTCGGCTTGCTTAGCATCAATAAATTCTTGAGTAGTGGGGTTTGTTGGTGCAGGGGATGGGGGATAAGTCACAAATGGACTAGATGAAGAAGGTCGATGAGGATCCTATGTTACCATTATTGGAGGGGTAACTTGGGCCTTTTGCTTACCCTATAGGGTGGCAATCACCTTATCCTTTTCAATGGACTTTAATACCTCCTCATTGTATGCCCTCAATGCCTTCTCCAAATTTTCAGTCAGGATCAAGATCTCCTCATCTCTTGTTTTTGCCACCTCTAAATTAAACTTTGCAACCTCAAGAGTGGTGGTGGTTGCCTGTGTTGCTGATGTATCTGAGACCGTACTTACAATAAGGCTACCCACCTGTTCAGCTTGATCATCTTTATTGTTCCTCTTGGGATCTCTTTTCCTTAGGTTCCACATGACAAGGGCTACACGATCCTCACTAAAATTTACTCCTTTGGAGGCTTTTTTAGCTTCCAACTCAGTAGTGAAAATGGTCTTGGTCTTTTTCCTCATTGCATAAAAAATAACAGCATCTGCAAGATCCCACTCTGGGAGTAGTAGTACTCTTTCCCTCTAAACCAGTACTCTTCCTTGCTTAGGAGTCATCTTTTCAAATCTAGAAATCATCTCTAATTTGATCTCATTTTCAATCTCTTCATAGCTCCTCTCAGGTTGCTCAAATTGCTTCTATTGGCATTTTCTCTTAAATGCATCTATATGAGTTATCCATAAAAACTGTAGGAATGCTCGAGTCTTAACAAACTTATCATCAGAGAGAAATTGATTGTTGGCTTTTAATGTCAAAGGATCCAATTCCTTCCCAGTATACTCTACTATAGTCAGGTCTAAAGTTGCATTTTTAGGGAATTTAGGCATACCTTCTTGTAGCTCTTGAGCTGTGACAAATATTTGCCTAGTGTTTCCCATATGCACCAGTTGCTCTGCTACAAATTTCTCATCAATGTACAATGGGGACTATGAAGGAGAGTACACATCCACCTATCAATCCTGTTGTTCTCCTTCTATCTTTTGCTTCTTGGGAGAAATCTGTGATTGAGTATTGGGATCCAATGGCCCTTTTATTTTTGGATCCAAAATCTTCTTTGTTTGCGACAATATAGCCTTATATCCTTTTCTTTGATATACCACATATTTCCCAAAAGGAACATTTCTAACTTGAGCTATTCTACTCATTATAGCCTTTGCCCTTTCTGGCTCATCTTGTATGATACTTTTCCTTTTTTAATTCAATGCTTCCATGATGCCTTCAAACATTTCCATCATAGAATCTATTTTCTTAGCCCACGGTTGAAATACCTTCAATGGGTCATACAATTTGTCAAAGTGATTCACAAATCCATGCTTTTCTTGTATGCAAGCCATTTTTTTTTCCTAATGGCTTGTTCCATTATGTGAAACTCATTTCTAATAATATCTTTAGGAAAGTTGAATTGATGGTTCAATACCAAGCACTTTGTCTTCTGTTTGAACATATCTTTAATAAAAGCTTCAAGATCAGCACACCTGGATGAAGCTTTGGTTAAATGGTAAGGGGCCATAAATTTGTGCATGTGTGACCATCCTCCCTTTGTAATAAAAAATTGATGGGCTACTGTAACAGTCGAAAAAATAGTTCCTCTCCCTTTTCCAATCAATGCCTCATCCTGCAAGCCCCCAATTTGTCTGATTATCTCAGCCAATCCTAAATTCACAGGAACTCTATAAGGCAATACAAAAGGGATTCCCCTGAAACCATATACTCTAAAAACTATGGAAACTGGATACAAGATGATATCTCCCCAATTATGTACTTTTTCCAACTTTTGATTACAATCCTTAGGTCTCAATAATTCTAACAGTGATATAGGTATCCTAGGATCATCATCCAACAAAAGATTCCTGATTCTGGTAGCAAAGCATCTATCAAAAGTAATGCAACTTGCCTCTTGATTGTCCAACTTGCCTCTTGATTGTCCCAAGTCATATCTGCATTCCACAGTTGCAATGGCATTTGTTCATCATCTCTGGTCTTGACCAAGTCCATCTCTTTTTCAAAAAATCCTACCCCCTTAAATAACATGTACATTAGAAAAGAATACCAAGTGAAAGGTTTAGTGACCTGTTTGGCTTGGATGCCTATCAAGCCTTCATGTATCAAGTCTGCCACATAATGAGCAAAATCAAAGTTCATTGCTAGATGAGGGTGTAAAATATGTACTACCATGTACATATAGTGGATGGGCATATCCTTTTCTTCATCATCACCCAAAATTTGACACAAGGCCCTGTAAACTCCTATGGCCTTTGGAGCAAAGTAGTCTAACTTGAATGGCTCCTTGGTATTTTTACCTACCACAGCCAAATCCCCAATTTTTATTAAAACAATCTATCAAGGGCCCATTTCTGAAATAATTCCTTTGAGCTTGGTAAATTTCTATGAATTCTTTTAAATCAATAATATCCATAGGGCTATTTTCATCATTCAATTTAAAGACATTTTTAATTTCATCAGCAGTTATGTTAGCCATAATGTATCCATTCTTTTCCTTGATTACCCTAGCTATTTTATCATATTTATCAACCAATCTCATTAATAAATTTATATCCCTAAAAACCCTGGGAATGACCAATTTACCCACGTCAAATTGCCACACATTATTGTTTGGGACACAAGCATGTCTTTGACTGAAGAGCATCCTAAACAGATCTAGACCTGCCATTCCTATATCTGCATCCCTGGTCCATTTCCCTAGATCATAGAGACCATTACCAAGCTTGACTCATGGGTTCTTGGGAATCATCTCTTTTTCTCTAGCTTGATTTTTGGTTGACTCAGGAAATTGCTGTAAAAAATCATCACAGACATTTCTGTCTTGATAATTTTCCTTGCCCGAGAACTCTCTCCTAGGCGACATTTTTTAAAAAAAAGTAGAAGCTCTACTGTTTTAACAATTTAGCAATATGACAAGATGGAGAAACCATGAATCCTAGTAACTCTTCTGAATTTAAGAGACAGACTGAAAACACACCAAAAAATTACCCATTCTGCAAAAAACTCTGAATTAAACCACTACAACTTTCATTTTTGCTCCGTAACTCAACAATTATGTTGAGAAAACAAAGAAAATTAAGTAAATAATGATCCCATCACTGGTGAGCAATAAATTTTACTTCAGAGCACACATTCTCATCATTACTTCATTCCACTTTAAACTCTTCATGGTTAACGGTTTAGAAACATTGAACTGATATCTTTGAATTATGACCATTGATTCTGACGTATTTCATTGCATCTGACGGCTCATACAAGTCTTTCCTACGCATGAAAGGTGTCAAGTTATCACTTTCCCTTGAAGCCTAGATCTTCACTGTTAGTGCATATGAAATAAATGACAACCGTCGATTGAAATCTTACGTAAGATTTGTCTTGTTCACTTCCATAATTACTTGGACCCACCTAGGACAGGTGTCAAGTTGTTGCTTTCCCTTGAAGCCTAGATCTTCAACAGTTACTTTATATGTAATAAACGACAATCGTCAGATTGAGGCTAATGTAGACACTGTCCAACTCATCTCCACAATTTTTTTCGCCGTGACACATGTCATCTCGTCACTTTCCCTTGATGAGTAATTCAACCGCATCTTCACCATAAGGCTTTACACCAGCCGTTAGATTAAATCTAACTTGTCCTCCTTTTATCTTTAGCTTTATGACAATACTCTGGCTTGCCATATTCCACGTGGATCTATGGCATGTTCCCTTGATAAATATTTTGTGTGCACCTTTGTTATGAGGGAAAGCGACAGCCGTTAGGTTAAGTAAAATAACATGACACTTAAAGGGTTTTAAAACATAATTAGACTTAGGACTTTAGGAAAATAAATACAATCGCGGGGTTAGAACAATGCCAATTTAATAAAATGACCACTTGAAAATGAACCCATTTGACAAGACTTAAGTGAAAAAGTAATGTGAAAATAGAAGACATTTCAACACTCAGGTTTTTTACAACCAAAATTATATCAAGATACATAAAGCAAGGGGTTTTTCATCATTTTCAACTAGGTCAAGGGTTAGAACATAAATTGCAGTGGCATGAGAATAATTTTTTAACCATGAATTTGAATCCTTGGACACCATAGATGACAGGGGACCTCAAGAAATTTATAAGGCATAGATCAAACATGAAATAGCACCAACACCTTTCTTCATCTTCATCTGAATCATCCTTCATGGCTACAAATACTATCTTGATATCTTCTTCTGATTTAGTGTCAGTGTCATCAGCTCTGTTCTCAGCTAGGTAACAAGATTTATTCCCTTTGTCCTTGTATTCTGGGGTATCTCTTTTGTCAGATTGTCAGTTTCTTTGGTAATCTTTGTTATCACTTTTATCAAACTTCTTCTCATATGATCTGTCATTTCCTTTATCATCTTTTATTTTGTTTGGACATCTTGCAGAAAAGTGTCCAACCACTTTACAATTGAAACATACAAGTGGTAATTTACCTTTGTATCTACCTTTGCCTCTCTGCAATCTTCTGGCTATTAGTGCTTCAATATCATCTTGTCCTTGATCCTCATTATCACTGTCACTATCATTTCTAACAACATATATATGACTTTAGTTACTTATCTTTAAAGAGGATTTGAATACAGATTCTATAGATGGTAAGACATTATTATCAAAGTTGTTCATTTCAAATGAAATCATTCTACCAATCACACTATCTAGAGTAACTGTATTGTTTGCAACTGATCTCATTTATTGAATAGCAGAAACTCTAATAGCATATATAGGTAGTAAGGTTATTAATATTTTACTTACCATTGTCTCCTCTTCAAGTACACCTCCAACTCCTCAAATAGCATTTACTACCTCTTTGATTCTATAGCTATACTGAGTGATATTTTCTCCTTCTTTCATCCTTAGGTCATCAAACCTCCCTCTTAGGCTTTCTTCCTTTGCTCTTAGTACATTAGCATCTCCTCCATGTACTAGCTTCAACTTATCCCACATTTCTTTTGCAGAGGTGCAGGTTTTGACATATTCAAACTCAACATTGGAGAGTGATGATGCAAGTTCTATCATCACGCAATTATGCTCATGCTTAAATACTCTTAATTGCTCAAGAGTGTGAGGTCCTATAGGAAAAACATATTCAGTATCTAAGTATTGAACACTTTCATTTCCAATACCTGATAGGTGGTGTCTTATTCTACTTTTCCATGATGCAAAGTTGTCTTTATTCAACTTGGGCACATCTTGTCTATTCATCTTGTGATCTTTTTTCTTGAGCTATTAAACTCCCTTTCTAAGCACACAAGTTCTGATACCAATATTTATTAATAACTAAGAGGGGGTGGGGGGGGGTGAATCAGTGGCCTAAAAAATATTCCAATAATCAACCCAAAAACTTAGTACCACAATATTAAGCCTCTAGTTAGCTTCAGTCCTATAAGATGAATGCCTTCAAATACTATTATCAAATTAATACTGCTCAAAATGCATTGTTAAACCTTATACTGTATGTTTACCGAATAGTAGTCTATTACTTTACCAAAAGACAGTAAATTATCTAGAGTATACCAATCAATTCAAATTAGCTATGTGTAATGCAAAACACTAAAGTAATGACTCATAAACACATTGACACATGGATTTCAAACGTGGAAACCTCGCTAAGGGAAAAACCAAATGGGACCGATAACCCAAAATTTTCACTCTTCTGAAGTGAGCTCGGTGAAGAGCCAACCATGTTAAAAGTTATAAACACACTGTTAGGTGTGACCTTGTTAGAGGATTTAAAAGTTGTCTGTCACTTGATATCGGGCATCTCTATGCTACCTTCCTTGATCAAACACTCACTTGGCCTGTCAATAGGTATATGACATCTCATGTTATCTTCATGATCAAACTTTTTGATACTTCTTGGGATGTATATCAATATAGAAAGGATCTTTAAATCCCACTCGGTTAAGAGACTTTCTGAATCAAAGGTTAAACTGAAAAAGTATGATTTGTTCACATATACAACTTAGAATTGTAGATTTTTAGATCTATTGTAATCTCATAAAACTAATGTGATAAATTTATATCTATGTTAATACCTTTTCTCCACTTTACCTCTCTTTGGTGATGTTGTTCTCTATTGCTCGGTGTCCACAGAAAAATTTATCTCTTTCCTCAACTTGATTGATCAGGACTATATGAAGTTTCTCTTCAACATCCTCTTTTCATTCATTCACCCACTCCATTCGTAATGAATTAAGTTGTCTCTTTTATACACATGATATCATCATTGTTAGGTTCTTGATTTTATTGATCTTGGCATGATCCACAATTCTTTCCAATTAGATTAAAGTAAAACTCATGTTTTATCTCGCAGAGATCTTCTTGCCAACTGGACAAAACAACTTTAAATCCTTTACTTATCTCTGGCTTTATCTATTCGATGAAAATAAAGATAACTACCAGTTAAGTCCATATTTAGCTCTGCCAGCTAGATATTTTTTCATTTCTTCTGAACTCAAGTTAATTTTGGTGTTTAACTATTTGATAACTCCGGTCAACACTCCAGTTATCCTCGGGCTTCTGCATCGATTTGCACTATTTTTCTAGTTGTCAGTTATGCTTGTGATTCTTCTCGTCAGTAATGCTCATTGATGTTCTTTCTCAGGCATCACTATGACTTGACTTTCGATGATCTCTATTTGTTCGGTTCCACTAGCCATCAGTGTTTGAAGTCACATTGTAATTCATGCTTGTCTTTTATGCATTACTAAAAGCATAATCTTTATCTCTCTGATTCTCTGAAGTCTTTGAGACTTTGATTGTAACCGATTAGATTATATCAAGTTTACATCAATGACAATACAATCCATTAACTGGTTTAATGTCTTGCATTATCCTTTTGCATTTTGGTGATCAACTTAACATATTAAAATATTCAATCAGTTACATATCATCAACACTTGTAGTAGTGGATCCCCTCTTAATTCAATTAATAAGTTTAAAAAGTTAAAGAAAAAACCTTCAAGATCACAGGGGGATAAGCTATATGATTACAATCAGTGGGAAGAAGAATTTTATAATTGGAAATACTTCAGAGTGTAGCTCCAAAGTGAAAGATAACCAAGAATCACTCCTTTAAATTGGGATTTAGATATTTAGGGCCTCAACCTTATTATTGGGGATTTTATTTTCTATGAAAAAGACAAACAAGGTGAGTATATTTGGCCACCTCTCCCATTAGGGGATCTTTTAGTTACATTTGTCTACTCCTAGATACTCGTTGTTAGAAAATCCCAAGTTGAAACATCATGATTTTGAATTAAATGATTTTTGGAATCCTAAACTTATCTGAAAAGGTTAATTAGTTTTGGTGTGTACTACTTTTTACAACAATATCCCCACCATTGACTAGCTTAGCCAGAGGGGTTTCCAATTAATTAATTATTATTCTCTACGAAAGTATGGGAAACATAGGAAACCTTTTCGTTCACTTTGTATTCTCTCAATAAGTGTGGTGCATATTTTTTCCATAATCCTAGTTGAGTGCATGGGGTCATCATTGATGTGGCAATACAATATCATGTCCATTCATATTTGGGGGTTTAAAATGGGCAAAATAGTTCCTATATGGGGGGGAGGGGGGGCAGAGGGGGCTGGAGGATTAAGAGGGTTTATGGAGGAAACATAGTGTAGGTGTTATTGGGTGAGTATTGGATGAGGGTGATAAATAAGGAGTTTGGGGTAATATTTATTAAAAAAGGGGGCATTCTTTAGTATTCCATGAACACATGTTCCATGACCCAATTTCACTAAGTGTAGCTCTCATTGTTAAGTGGGGATTGTACACACAAAATAGTGCACTTCTATGAATCCTTACATGCAAGGAAACTCAAGAATGAGCCCTCACAAATCGATCCATAGCTCTCTATGCATGGAGTTGCAAGATTTGTAAAAATTGCTCT
>MU228559.1:713789-727180 GCA_018584345.1 Thuja plicata | reverse complement strand
TGAGAGCAATTTTTATAAATCTTGCAACTCCATGCATAGAGAGCTATGGATCGATTTGTGAGGGCTCATTCTTGAGTTTCCTTGCATGTAAGGATTCATAGAAGTGCACTATTTTGTGTGTACAGGGATTTTTTATTTTTATTTTTATATTTCATTTAAATTTGGCATTATTTCCCTTATAAAAACATTTTAAATGCTGATATGTGGAGATAGATACCCATATATGGAGTTTGGGGTATGTGGAAAGAGAGAAAGAAAAGGATTTTTAGAGACCAAAAAGGAACATCAGGTATGTGTTCATTTCAATAAAAATATTGATTTGAGAGAGTATTAATGCAGATGGTTCTAATTTTTCTATGGACCTTCCTACCCTACAAGAGATCAAAATGAAATAACAATGGAGAATTTAGTAGAAATTAAATAAAGTTAATTTGTAGAAGATGGTAATAAGGAAGCGTATAATCTAGTGTCCCCCATATTTGTGTTGGATAAAATATAAGTTTTATTGATGCTCCAAAGGTAATCCCAAGTTAGTTGGTCTGGGAGGAATTATGAGAGACTACACAAGGAACTTAATAGAAAGTTATTCAAAAAATCAATGTTTTTCTACCAATAATAAAGGATTTCAACAATTGTCATTTGGAGAGGAATAAAATTTTCTTGGGAATAACATTTTCAGATAGTCATTATTGAAGGTGATTGAAAAATAACAATTTATTTTTGGCATTGGTTTGTCATTTATGTCAGCATAATTATAAAGATAATCTTGTTACCAAAGATGTTGCAAAGCCACACTGCACACCAATCATGTAGCATGTGAAATATAATCAAAATTTTATATGTAGGTCTCAAGGTTATGAAACTCACACACAAAGAGAAGAACAAAAAAAATATCTAAAAAATATAAATTATTAACCAACGGACTATTTAAACATTTTATGAAGTAAGTTAAAAGAATGTAAATCATATTTGATATAGAAAGATAGAGATCACACATGTAATAATCAAGTTAACGGAAAACAAACCATAATTTATCATAATTTTATTGCACATAAAAGGTAATGAAATACATATATTGTAGCAATGCTGTGATGCAAATATTGACTAATTATGCAATGCATACAAAAAATATCTAGACACCAAATTAGAATGGGAATGTAAGAACATTGGGTTCACCAAAATATAATGAATGAGAAGAATTATTAATGATTATTTGTTTGGGTTATAGTTTAGTAGGATGGTTAATAAAGCTATGAATCTCACACCCAAAATTTTATTTCTCCCATTACATTAGGAAGGAGAAAGAAGCTACTAGGCTTAAGAAGACTCAAGCATTAAACATGTGTAAGGGTTTCTCCTTTTCTAAGAGTGGAATGATTTATTGATGTAATTTGGAATGAAGAAAAGAAGGAAGTGGGATGATATAGGATGCAATGAGGGTAATCTGTGTATGCAGATAGAGAATAGATAGAAAGGTGAATTTCAGGACCAAATCTGAGAAGCTGACAACAAAACTAACCTATAAATTGAGTTTTAGTCTAATATTCCTACATGGGGTGACTTTGAGTGTAGGGGGTGACTAGAATCAACCACATATGTTGGAGGAACCCTTTATTAGATATAAAAGGTTGAATAAGTAGGGGATATAAAGAAAATAGTCACACCTTCTTGTCGCTAAATCTATAGCTCTTCCAACTATCACTTACAAAAATAAAATAGGGAAAATATTGGGAGAAATGGGTTTTCCTCAATCAAAACTCTGTATAGAAATTAACCTCAAAATCAAATTGAAATTGTAGAAAGGAAAAAATGTGATGTTAGTAGTAGAGGCTTGATAAGAGGTTATACCTTTAGAAATGTCAAATTTGTTAGAGTAATAATTATTTATTTCTTATTAATTAAATCATGTTGATTTAATTAGTTAAGCTGTTTATTACTCTTTATTGCTTAAGAGGTCTATTAGGTGCATTAATAATCAATTTTTTTATTAATTATTAATGTGAAACCTATTTTTTTATCCTTTTAGGGTTTTGTTCACCTTTTAAGGTTGAACTTTGTAATTATTGTTTAATAACTTAGAATACAATTTTTGCTTTGACACTAGTAATTCTAAGTTCTATTTTTTCCTCCTTCTGCTTCTCTCTTGTAACATGTATTTGCATGCAGGTGTTCTTCAGGTTCTGTGGATTTTCATTTCTCAAATCTTACATGGTATCAGAGCCATACCACTGCTGCCTATTTTGGTGTTTTCTAAAGCCGTGATTCAAAGGAGAAAATTTCATCTTTTTCATGGTTTTTGTCTTCAATCTTGGGGTGAAGCTTTTTGGAGCACTTTGGACAAAAATGGACCTCACGGTTGAGTCCAGAAGGTCATAAACCGCCCATTTTGATATAAGGAATGACCTATTCGGCCTACTCTACCTCCAAGGCAAAAAATTTTGGCCTCTAAGGCCGTACGTGCATGTTTTTCAAGGAAAAATTTAAATTTTTTTAAAAAACTCAAAAAATCAAGTTTTTTGTGCTTAGGCAAGCATGCAGCACCATGCCTAGCCCATGGCCAGTGCACGGCTATAGAGCCACCACGCCGCCTGGACCTAGTTTTTTTCCCTTTAGGGTTTCGATCACCTTCGTAAGGTTTGATCTCTTTGTCTTATGTGATTCCCTCTCTGAATGAATATTTTCTCTTTCAGAGGTTTTTTTTGTCTCCAATCTTTGCTTTTGTAACATGTCATTTTGCATACAAATGATCTTGGCTTATCAATTCTTTGAATTCTAACATGATATCAGAGCCTTTTGATGGTACATGTTCCTCTCTTATAGCATATGCAGATTTAGTGAGAAAGCTTTGGCATGAGATTTTGGGCCATGTTAATTACAGATATCTTAAGCAGATGAGCACACAGGAACTTGTTCTTGGGCTTCCACAGATTTCTTGCACTGATGGTGTTTGTCAGGGTTGTGTTCTTGGAAAACAACACATGGATCCTTTTCCTCAGGGATGAGCTACTCATGCTCTAGCACCACTAGAGTTGATACATAGTTACCTTATGTCATTAATTTCCTACTCCTTTTTCTGGTGCCAGATATGTGCTTACTTTTATTGATGACTTCTCCAAGCGCACATGAGTGTACTTTCTTAAGTACAAGTCTGATGTCTTTGAATCATTCTGAATCTTTAAGACATTTGTGGCTCAAAAGCAATCCGATATTTCTATACGGTAGATACATACAGATAATGGGGGGGAGTATGTGAATCAAGCCTTCAGAGAATTTTTCTTTGAACATGGTCTACAACATCACTCTTCAGATCACTACACCCCTCAGCAGAATGGTATAGTAGAGAGAAAGAATAGAACACTTCAAGAGATGGAAAATTGTATAATTCAGTCCAGGTCCATGGATTCATCTTTTTGGTAGAGGCAGTTAATTGTGCCAACTATATTTAGAATTGGATGCCCCACAAGGTAGTTTGATATATGACTCCTAAGGAGGCTTGGTCTCATGTCAAGCTTGATGTATCTACATTCTGAGTTTTTGGTAGTGAAGCATGGGAATTTATACCTGATGCTCAGAGGAGAGAAATGGAGCGAAAGAGCCAACACCTCATTTTTATTGGCTACTGTGAGGATGTCAAGGTTTACAAGGGTATGTTTAGGATCATGGTATGCCAAACCAAGTCCTTAAGTGGAAATTAAAATTCAAAAAATCAGGTTTAGGAAAGTTGACATAAAAATTTGAACAAGCTATCAATCTTATATAAAAAATGTGTAAGAAGAGAATCTGTTGCAAATTGAATTTAGTTTCTTTTCTAAAAGCCATTTTTCTTAAAAAAAATATTTCATATGGTGAAATTTCAAATTTATATGCAGTAGTATGAAAATTTTAGGAAAAAGATAAGAAGTAGGTGTATGTCTGACCACCTTAAACAAAATAAAATGATAATATTTTTTTACAAGATTATAGATATAAGTAGTAGACTCATGTCCAGATGTGATGCATATTTTTTTGTAATTTTTTTCTAAGTAAATAATTAATTATGATTTTTCTACTACAACTTTTCCAAAATATAAAAAATTTCATGTCTGACCACCTTAACTTAGTCTAAATTTCATCAAATTGAAATTTTTTTATTTTTTTACTGTAGTAGGAAAAGCATAGAATGTTACTCATGTTTAGGATTTCAAAAATGTTATATTGTTTGAAAGCTATAGATATTTTTCAATCAGTCTATAAATCAGGACTAAAAAGATAAGAAGTAGGTGTATGTCTGACCACCTTAAACATAATCAACTGATAATATTTTTTGAGTAAATTATAGATATAATAAGTAGACTCATGTCTGGATGTGACACATTTTTTTTAAATTTTTTTTCCACGTAAATAATTAATTATGATTTTTCTTCTACAAATTTTCTAGAATATAAAAACTCCCTTGTCTAACCACCTTAACTTAGTCTAAACTTAATCAAATTGATTTTTTTCTTTTTTTCTTATAGTAGGTGAAGCATAGAATGTGACACATGTTTCATATTTTTAAAATGTTAAACCATTTGAAAGTTATAGATATTTTTCATTCAGTCTACCAATCAGGACTTCTTTTTCACATCGCCACTTTTTGGCATACCATGATCCTGCATATACCCACAAGTTGTTTGATCCTGATTCTAGAGAGGTCCTTTTTCAATGGGATGTCCAGTTTGATGAGTGCCTTCTTGTAGTAGATACCCTGATTCGAGTGTCTACTTCACTTACCACTACTCCCTCATCTCATCCAGACTCTTTTCAGGATGATGATGATGATGATGATGATGATGATGATGATGATGATGATGATGATCTTGGTGATCCCAATTTAACTCCACCATAGGATCCTCCATAGATGACTAGATGGGCCCGTGTTACTGTTGAGGCTGCAAGATCTCTGGCAGGTGACCCTTCATCTTCCCGTCACACCCGGTCTCATATTACGGGTTCCAGCCTTCTGAGTCATGCCATTTATGATGATCCTCAGAATTTTTCAGCTATGAAAGAATGTTTTGAGTGGGAGACTTCTATGGAGGAGTGTTCTTCCTTGATGAAGAATAATACATGGGATCTTTGTTCTCTTCCTAAGGGAAGAAAGTTAGTGTGATGCAGGTGGTTGTATCGGACTAAGTTTTTTGTTGATGGTTCTATTTATAAGTACAAGGCACATCTTGTTCTGAAGGGTTTCCACAGGTTGAGGGTATTTATTACACTAAGACATTTGCCCCTGTCACCAAGATGACTTCTATTCACCTTGTCTTACCCCTCACAGCTTCTCAAGGGTGGCCCATTTTTCGGATGGATGTGAAGAGTGCATTCTTGCCCAGTGATCTTACTGAGGAGATTTACATGGAGAAGCCTCGAGGATTTGCATAGGATTCCTCCTTGGTTTGCAAATTTTGACATTCTTTGTATGGTCTCAAACAGACCCCTCGGGCTTGGTATGAGAAGATGAACTCTTTTTTTCCTTCCACGGGATTCACATATTGTCATTATGATCCTACAGTTTACATTCAGTGTCTTGAGGATCAGGTTTTGATCCTTTTGCTATATTTTGATGATCTTCTCATCACAGGTATCTCATCTTCTATGATTTAGGATGTTCAGCGTGCATTGATGGGGCACTTTAAGATGGCTGATCTTGGTTCATTACACTACTTTCTTGGTCTTTAGATTGTTCAGTCTTCTACTGGGATCTTCATTTACCAGCATAAGTATGCTCTTGACATGCTTTGGTGCTTTGACATGCTTTCTTGAAATCCTTCTCCCACACCTTTTCAGTCAGGTTTTACCTTTTATAACTCTTGCACTTCACTTTCAGTGGATCCTACATTGTATCAGTAGTTGGCTAGTAGTTTTTTGTACCTAACACACACTCATCCTAATCTTTCCTTTGCAGTTGGTCTTGTTTCTCAATTTGCTCATGAGCCTCATGAGAGTCATTGGAAAGTTGCCAAGAATATTTTGAGGTATATTTAGAGCACCATTTTGTATGGCATTCACTACACATCTGGGGATCCTCACATTGTTGGCTTCACTGACTTAGATTGGACTGGTGATGTTGATGATCAAAAGTCTACTTCTGGCATTGTTTTTTTTGTCTTGGCTATGGTCCTATCACATGTTTGTGCATGAAGAAGAATGCTCACGCACTTTCATCTATAGAGCCTAAGTACAGAGTTGCAGTGCACGCTAGTTAGCAGATTTTATGGCTTCAATAGTTGATGAATGAGTTTGATTTTCCTCCTGATCGTCCCACTATTTTTTGGTGCAATAATCAGAGTGCTATTCATATTTCCCATAACCTGGTGAAGCATCAATACACTAAACACATTGAGCTTCATATGCATTTCATTCGCTAACTGATTTAGGATGATGTTCTCATTTTGGAGTACATTCCCATAGTAGCACAAGTTGCTGACATCTTCACTAAACATTTTGTATCTCCACGCTATCTTTAGTTGCATTCTATGCTTGGGGTGACAGAAGTTGTCCTTGGGGGGTGTTCTTGAAGCCTTCCTTCCTTCATGTTTTTTTTCACCATGTTTGTTCTATCTCTTTTTGGAGAGGGTTTTTTCTCACTGGGTTTTCTCCTTTGTCTCCGGTTTATAGAGATTTCCTTGTATTGGGCACCTGATGAGGCCTTATTGTCAGGACCCATTTATTGCTTTCATAGCTGTGCTAGGTTAGCTTACCCCCTGAGCTTAGCTTAAGAGGGGTGTTGAGTAATCATTATTTATTGCTTATTAATTAAATCATGTTGATTTAATTAGTTAAGTTGTTTATTACTCTTGATTACTTAAGTTGTCTCTTAGGTGCATTAATATTTAATTCTTTTATTAATTATTAATGTGCAACCCATCTTTTTATCCTTTTAGGGTTTCATTCACCCTTTAAGGTTAAACTTTGTAATTATTATTTAATAACTTGGAATACAATTTTTTCACTGACATTTTGGAGTAATTCTGAGTTTTTCTTTTTCCTCCTTTCTACTTCTCTCTTGTACTAGGTATTGGCATGCAGGTGTTCTTCAGGTTCTGTGGGTTTGCATTTCTCAAATCCTACAAAATTTTCTTATAAGGGTTCTTAAAAGTTTTCTTGATGTATTCTTGAACTTGGATCTAGGATAGGAAGAATATGAATGTCTTCACACATGCTAGGATATACACATTATTCATTACCATCCATGCTTGATGCTTGAATGAACTTAAAATTAACTACTCCTTGAATGCTTGAGTGGTTGAATTGGATTATATTTTAATGTTCATGGATGTATATATATTAGATCCAAAAATGAGGGAGGTAGTCTTGTACTTATACCTCACCTAGCAATTTGGGGCTCTAAACTCCATGGAGACTGACATAGAATTGAAATCTTGCCTAAAATAAAAAGACCATCCACCATTTAAAATTTGGGGCCCATTTCCCATGTAAGGGTTGAATCCCAAGGTAGGAGGTGACCTAAATCACCCTCTACACTCCAAGTCCCCCCTAAATGAAGAAAACAGGCCTAGATTTAGGTCAGGGTCAATTTTGAGAGGAGGATTCGAAAAAATACCTAAAATCAAGGTATGATCAAGCATAACACGAATGAAAGCTTTGAAACTAAAGTAGGGCCTAACTAGGGACCAAAATTGTAATTTCTTAAAATGTAGGATGCTATAATCCCTAATAGTGTTTCTCATACCACTTGTACACACATGAATTGAGATAATTATTTATTTTTTAAAATCTTTAAACATCTTTTCCATTTTGCGTCCAAGCGACAATGAAGTTAGGGAGATAGGTTAGAAATTACACTAGTAGAAAATGAAACCTTAGGATTTTTCATTTGATATAGATGCAAACCTCTCCCGTATTTCCTCTCAAGGAGGCATTTAAAATTATGATAATTACTAAATGTTATGAAAGATATTATCTGATATGGTGAAATATAAGTTTGTGGTAGTGGTTGTAAGAAAATGAAAGCTAAAATCAACAAGGATTTATTGAAATACTATGCCATAAACCTCAAATTAGCACATTAATTCCTATATTTCTTAAAAGGCGTATCATACCTTATGCGATATTTGCTATCATTTGATGAGGTTGCAATTTAAATGCTTGGTGAGTATGAGAAATTCATGCATGCTAATTTAGAAATTTGAGGCTTGATCCCCAACATAATCATTTTCTACAATTTGTAGGTGAAATACTACTCATTCACATGAATAGATCTTATATTGTCTAGAAAACTAGGAAATCACAGAAAGGAAAATATTCCAAAAGTATTATCCAAGTGTTGTAATCCTAATTCAACGCAATGGATACCCCTAATATTTTGGTTGTGAACAAGAAACAATAGGGATTTATAGGATTAATTTATGATAATCATTTTGAAAGAATGACCAAGCACAAGAAAAAAAAGGTCATAGTTGTAGTTAGTTGGGTTTTTCTTGAGTAGATTTTTTGGTCTATAAGGAGTGCTATTGGGTAGAATCTAACATAGTGACTCACTTTGTAGCATCTCTCTTAGATGGGGGTGAGTAAAAATACATGATAGCCAAGCTTATTAGGTTTATGTTCAATGATGGGTATATGGTAAGTTTACTTGACGTCTTGGATGTAGCATAATATGGTGTGGGAATCTAAAGCCACCAACCTAAGAACCCTTGTATACCTAGATACAATTATGCATTGAAAACCAATTTTATCAAATTTTAGAATTACTATTGTTGAAGAGCACTAGGAATACTATTCTCCTACAACCTGTTTCCTTTGTAAACTAGAAACTATTTGTTGTACTCTCTTAGGGAGGATGTGGGGTATTCATGAAGCATTTGTTGGAAAAAAACTAATTCTAACCTACCTAACCTAAACTAACAAAAACTAAGGAGACCTAGATAAATAAAACCTTTAATGGGTTTTCTAAAATAACTTCCCATCCTAACTAGTTTCTGATGTCTTTCTATGGAAAGGGAAATTGACCAGACAAGGAAGATTAGCAGAATTCCATTTAAATATAGGAAAACCTTCCATGGATTGTACATCATAATAAGTACCTCTTCAAGAATATAAATCTTTGGTAATATGCAAGTGGGAAAATTTTAATTCTCTTGATGTTGAACCTCATGTTCAAGGGTAAAAATGAGTAGAGGTATCTTGTAGAGATATTGATGAGAACGATGTTGGATAGGACATCCCCTTAAAAGTGCTAGTTGTGAGTACCTCATGCCAGAATCACCATTGTGTTCTACTTCCTTCATGCTTTATAGGCAAGTAGGGATTGATTTTGATGATTCCTCCATCGATATGAGAATCTTCTTTCGATGTAGCCCTTTTGGATTCTCTTCATAGATGATGATAACTTGATATCTATGGACAAGTAGAAATCCTCTAGTTCATCCAAAAATTGGGATTCATCAACATCTTCTATCTTTATTTATCTATTTTAATTCACTTGATGACGGTGCTCATGATATATTTTGAGAGTGAGAATACCCTTTATCTCTTTACCTAGACCTTTTTTCATTTCTTGATTATTTTCATCCTCAATCAGCCTTCCTATCCCTGTAAAATAGTTTTGTTGGTTAGTGATTATCACAAAATTAGAAACATATACACTCTTCTCTTCATATTTAACATATAAAGGGAGAATATAAAAAAGGTAGGATTCATTGTACTCACTTTCCATTTTGTAGGTAAAAAACTCTATTGTAGTTGCTTAATTTTTCCTTTCCCTTGTGGGGGGAAAAATCTTTTTCTTCTTGTCAAGAGATAATCTTGTGGCTGATAGGCCACTTTTACTCTTCATAAGATTGATATACTTTTGAAAAAAAATGTTCTCCTTTGAAGAGAAAGATAGTATCAGGACTAGAGTATTGTAGGATGAAAAATTTCTACAAATAAGAAGCATACAACTTACTTCTATGAACATGGCTAACTTCACGCGAGGAGTGTTCTTGATGAATATCAAGACCAAAATCTTTAGAAATAGACAATCCACTAAAGGGCATCCCTTGTTTGAAAATTTGGGCTTTAGATTTTATTGATTCCTCATCTTGTGCACGATCCTTATTTTTTGTAGTGATGCAAAGTTCTTGTTTCCTCTAAGCTTCCATTAATTTATATAACTAAGCTTGGAAAATAGTATGTTCTTGGTAAATACTCTTCTTCTTAGTATCCTATATTCATTCCTTAAAAATCATCATTATCCCACCACTTTCAACATCTATAGGGTTTCCTACATCTTGAGGCTAAATGGGGAAATGGCTACTCTGATGGGGAATGGGAGAAGCTTTATGAAATAAATGGTAAACATAATTAGTCTATCCAAAGTTTACGAAAAGGTAATAAGAAAGTGAGTATTGTAGGAACACTTATAACTTGCTACAGTGGGATGGTATAAAGAAACAATATCAATAACATCAGTCTAATATAGGTTATAGGAAGGCTACATATATGCATGCTAAAAAAAATGGAATGAAAGACATAATGAGCATGAGGTCCTCCCAAAAGAACATTTAAAAGTGTATATGAGTGAGAGTTTTAATGAGACAAAATAATCATCTTTACATTGAGAAGTAGAAACATACCAATGAAATCTCTAAAGAGTTAACCTCCTTAGCAGAGCTACAAGGTGTGCTGAATGTATCTTCTAGGAAAGATATGTCAAAGGTTACAACAAGCCTTTAGCATTTTGGATTTTTTATGAGGTCCCACCAGTGTGCTAGGAAAACTACTAACCTCCAAAGATTGCACTTATTTGAGGGCAGTCTGAAAGTTTCATAGATGTGGGACTGAGTGTAGTCTGCGAAATAACATCTTGGATTTTAGAAGATGAATCTTTAAATTTGGAAGTTCATTGGAGAAATTTTAGAGAAAAAAAAAATTAGTATTTTTTGAATGTGACAGGATATGAGATGAATCTTTCACCATTTACTTCATATTTCAATTCCACTTCTTGTGGTATTTTTTTTAGGTTCATATATGAATAAATTAAAACTTACAAAAAATAGTAAGTATACCATTATATCCCTTATTGAAAAATGAACAATATTTTTGAATGATGCAAAATTTATCCTATACCTTGGATGCTCATGCATCAAATTTCCTTGTGACACTGAGTTTCACATAGCAATTTCAAATGTGTTGTTGGGCAATGTGACACTTTATTTTTATATCTTGGTCTTTATTGTTGTTCTTTAAAAAAACTCTTTGATCAACTCATGGCCTAGGTGTGTATCTTGGGGAATTACATCTTGTAGTATATTTGAATTCTCACCATGTATAACCTCTTACACTATTTCAATCATGTCAAGGAGCCTTCATAGTGTAATGAGATTCCATCTATCATCTTTATGCTGAGAGGCGTAACCTACAATGGCATCACACCCCTCCCTATAGGAGGTCATCAAAAGTAACGGTGTAAGAAAAAAGAAATGCTTCATATTCTAATGCCACCTAGATTATCGGGATATACCAAAAATTTAACCCCAAAAAACAACTATTACTATATACGAGTGAAGAAGAATATCTGTTTATTTACTTTTAACCATGCAAAATATGCGGTAGGTGTCTCCATTTTGAGGTAACCGCTCAAAGTTACAACGCATGGTAACCGCTCAAAGTTACAACGCATGTCTGACGTCTAACAAAGGTTGCTGAGATTTATTCATAATATTGTCTCTACTTATTTTAATGAGAAGTTACAAAATGCTTCACCATTATTGGTAGATGCCATAACACGTGGAAAAGACGATATCTCTGCCTTTGGTCGTCTGTTGCTTCCAAAGCGAGGAGATTTTAATTATATGCGATAATATTTAACAAGGTATAGTTCTATCTCAATGCTGTTGGTATTCTTCTTTCCCAAATTTAAAGGTATTATGCTTGCTGGGTTGTTGGTACTCTGCTCACTCGATTCCAGGTACAAATATCGTTGGTTTTTTTTTTGATTGTGTTTCTTTTCCTGCGGCAATTTTTATATTTGTATTGCTTGGATTGGATATCGAGTTTTTTATTTGGAATTGAAAGAATGGTGCAGAGACTTCAGCAGATACGGAAGCCACTGGCCAACAACCGCTATTAAAATAAAATTAGTGGGTAGTCATTATAGTAATTGTACATTTTTCTCAGTGATGTAGGAAAATAAAATCCTCTTAACAAGAACAAGCACTTAAAATAGTGAATGTCGTTTCACAGTTACGTTTCTCTGGACAGGATGAGAATATTAAGCAGAGGAAATACAATATATAAGAAGTGGATTAAATCTTTACCTGTCCCTCGTTGTTGAATACAAAAGCTGCAATGGGGACTAGCCTTGCCTGTTCCTTGGGCACTTTAATCCATACCGCCTTCTTTCCCTGTATACGAAACAAGTATTATGAATTGAAGGTATTATTTATTATTGCCTTGAGGGATTTGTAATTAGCGTTAACAAAGTGCAGTAAACACTGACCTGTCTCGCCCATTGAGAAAGAGATGTCTTGAGTGAAGCTGCAAAACGAGAAGCATTGTTCTGCATATTCTCTATGTTAACAACTACACCATCATATCTGTCTTCCTGAAATTTGAGCACTTCACATGTTTCGTTTAAAACTGTTTCAACATCATAAGTGGAGAGGCGACGATCGTTCAGTGTTGAAAGGCGTGAAGCAGCAGTTGAACAAGGAGATTGAAACGGCCAAGGATATGGTGAAAAAATCCCTGAGAAGACCAAAGAGACGAAGGAGGAAATCACAGATTTGGGGGGCGTCGCTGCTGAGGCTGCAAAGAGAGATTTGCATAAAGTTGCTCAGAAGGTGGGCCTGGCTAAGGATGATTAACTCATTCGATTTAACTTGGAAAAAGCTCTAAAGCTGATAGTAGGGACTGAATTCATGAATGCAGGTCTTATCGATTTTCTTGTAAGGAGACTTTTTGAATCATATGCGTATATAATTTACATGATTGTATGTAAAGGACCTGAGTATCTAGGTCTGAAGCATCAATAATATCTCTCTTAGTATCTAGCTGCTTTACTGTTCATGTTTTTTTTGTTTTAAGTTAGCACTCTTTGGTGGTTGAAGGTTTTTGTGACTTTTATATATACAGGTAGTTTTCAGTCAGTATGTAATGATTACATACTTTAATTATATTTAAAGTTAGGGTAAGGATTGAGATTTGATATACATTTGATTTTTTCTATATTCTATAGGCATTAACGTTAATTTTTATTTATATAATTTTTTATTTATGAATTATCTAATTATTTTTGTACACTACATTTTTTTGAGTAATATAAATTTTATTGATTTATGAACAATTTATTTTATAATTAAATTATTAAAAAAATATGAAATTAACAATATATATAACGGGAATCAAGGAATCAATTTATAATGATA
>MU228559.1:666456-677153 GCA_018584345.1 Thuja plicata | reverse complement strand
ATTCTACTAGCTGAGGAAAAAGAAAAATACATTCTTGAACTAGCCAATCAAGGGGCTAAGTTACCTTCCAATTATGCTTTAGAAACACTTGTTGAGAAAGAGGAAGAAACTAAAAATTCCCGTTTGCATAAAGAAATGCAAACTATGTGAGAGAAACTCTCTCAACTCTTGAAAGAGAAAGACAAACCTGTTACACAATTCACGTTGGAAAGCATCTATCCTTTCCCATTTGATAAAGATATTCACATGCCTCCTTTTACCAAAGGAGTTGAACTTCCTAAATATGACAAATACTTTGGTACATCTAACCCTCAAGACCATTTGAGAGAATTTGGTGCTCTCTCCATGGAATTCATGCATGACACAACCTATATTATGCATCTTTTCCCATGTAGTTTGGGAGGATCAGCTATGGAATGGTTCTCTGGACTACCAACTGCCATCAAGACCTTTGACGAAATTGCCAATTTATTTCTACAACATTATTCTCACAACATCCAACATCCGGTTCATATTCAAGATCTTTGTAACTTGAAAAAAAATAATGGGGAATCCTTCTTGGCATTTCTCCAATGATGGAGACAACTCTATACACGATATTCTCGCAAGATACCTGAATCAAAAAATTTGGACATCTTTCTCGATAATCTTCTCCCCAACTTTGGGTATCAAGTATAGCTACAAGGTCCTCTAACCTTTGATGACATGATTAAACAAGCTATAAGAATCGAGACATTTATGATCAAGAAAGGAGAATTGACCTTACACAAGGAAAATAAACAAGGGTCTTCTTCCTCAAGCAAAGATAAGTCCAAATTTCCCAACAAGAACCAAAATGTTGTGAATGATGGTGTTGTAGACAATGTGGCTGCTAAGCCTTCCAAGGCTTCCTTTAATCTCACTACCATGATGTAAGCGGCCAAAGCCACTGAACAGGCTACGGCAGAATCCAAACCAAGTACTTCATGATTTTCTGGACCTAAACCTTGGGCTCCTAGGCCCAAGCGTGAGTTCATGCCTTTAGGAAAACCTCTCGAGGCAGTTTACAAGACTCTTGTAGACAAAAATTTACTTAATCCATTTCCTAATCCATGACCTTATGATCCACAACCAAGACCCTCTTGGTGGAATGAATCCTCTTATTGTGATTTTCACCAAAACAAAGGTCATAAAATAGCTACTAGTTTTAAGTTGCGGCATACAATCCAGGATCTCATCGATAGTGAAGTAATTGCTATGGGAAGTCACAACAAAAACTCTAATCATCAAGCTTTCAAGGATCCATTTCCTTCTCATGGGAAAGGTGAACCATCTAAAGGCAAAAATACTAATGCTAAGGTCAACTATACTTACACCAATAACGATAATGTCAATAATATGGTTGAACCTGTTGACACTAAATACTGTAATGTCCTCATTCTTAAGGGAAAGGAAAATACTTCTAAGTCTAAAACACCTTTCATATTGCGAGGGTCTACGCCTCAGTTTTTTGAACAAGGACAGTCTCAAGTGAGTGCTAATATTGTTACTCGATCTCATGCTAAAGTCATTCTTAAAGGTCCTGAGCCTTCTATATCTACATCAACTCAACCTTCAGACAAAGCTAAGGTTGACTCTGCTACTAAGAATCCCAAAGTGGGTTCCTCATCTAATGCTACCAATTACAGTATTCTTGATCAATTGCAATGGACTAATGCTCAGATAACTATTTTTGAGCTCTTGAAAATCTCCCCTGCTCACAGGGAAATCCTAGACAAAGCCCTCACTAAGGCAAATGTCCTGAAAGATCTTGATCTTGACCAGTTTCAATCTATGGTAGGTCACTTTACCTCCTCACATTACTTGTCTTTCTCTGAGGAAGATGACCATTCTTTGAGTCACCCACATAATAATCCTCTGCACATTGAAGTCATGATAGGTCCAAAGCATGTTCGCCGTGTTCTCATAGATAACGGTGCTGGCCTAAATATTTTCTCTACTAGTTTCCTTATTGAGTTAGGCTATGGAAAAGATTGCATTCATGCTCGCAAAAAGATTACAAGTAAAGCCTATGATGAGGAAGAACGTAAATCAAAGGGGCTAGTTGTATTGCCAATTAGAGTTGGTCTTGTTGAATGAGATGTTATCTGTCAAGTTCTTGACATCCCTTTGGCATACAATATCTTGTTAGGAAGGCCATGGATTCATGAAATGCAAGCTGTCCCTTCTACGTACCATCAATGCATTAAGTTCCCATTCCAAGGCTCTGAAGTGACTATACCTGCTAATACACACTATGATTGCAATGCCCTCACAAAATCTGTTGACATCCTTGTGCCTACCAACAGAGAATCTATTGAAATCCTTGATGATAAATTAAAAGAAATGGAAAAGAACTTGACTCTCAAAGAAATTGATATGGGAGGATATCATATTGGACCTGTATTATCTATTACATCTTTTCCTTTGTCTCCCCGTTCATTTGGGAGACCTTTTGAGAACACTAAACCTTGTAGGGTTCCTCCTCCAACAAAGTATGGTGGTACCTTTGTATAAGCCACAGTACCATTAGAAGAAGAAGTTGAAAATAGAGCTATCAAAGCATGGATCTATAAAGGAGAAGACAATTCTAAAAATAATCCTCCTTATGACATGAAACCTGAACAATATGGTAAAGGTTTATCTATTATGCAATGTTTTGGCTATACAGGGGATGGTCCCATAGGTGTGAATCATAAGGGATTGATTGCACCACTTGAAGCTATTGGTTGTAGAACACGTGACTCCATAGGTATAGGCTTCCAGAAACTCACATTCCAATTGGGAATAAACAAGTTTGTACCTCGAGAAGATAAAAAACCAACACCTGAAGAAACACCTACAATTGTAGAACCTGAAGATAGCTCTGATGAGGATACTTTTCCTTATCCTATTCCACCAGACCTGGTAGCATTCTTTGCTGAGCCAGATAACTTTGTACCATGTGTCAGTACAGTAGACACTGACAGTGATTTTGATACCGCTACTTCCATTGCTCCATTAACTTATGAAGAGTGGAAAGAAATGTATCCTCTAGGTCCTGATCATCACAGTAATGTACACATACCACCACACTTTCAAGAACAGTTTGATAAGGAATTCTAGTCACTTCTCCTTACACAAGAGGCAACTGATGATACAAACACTACTGAGGTACCTAGGTCAACAAGAGCTCATCTAACCATAGCCGAAGTTCTAGGTAGAACTCATCCCAACTGGGGACAAAGAGTTAATTTTACTCACATTCTTGACATGAGACGTAATGATGAAACAGACTCCCATGAGTATGAGTTTGACAGCTTGTCATATGCCACTTCTGATAGAGATACAGATACAACTAATGCATATGAAAACCTTCTCAAAGTAGGTGAATGGTCTAGTGTAGGGTCACATGAGTCTGACTCACTAGGTGTTAACATGTCATCTACTACAGTCGCTAGGAATCAAAGGAATTTGACTATACCTTTAGATGAGATCGCTTTGGGTCTCGACTTGCTTTTCCATGCCTTTGATGATTATACCATGACCGCACTTGAACCCATCACTCCTCTTTCACTTTGCCATCCTGAGCTTATAGACTAGAACTCTACCTCCCCATCTAATGAAGTCCTTATGTTCCAGAGTGATTACGCTCTTGCCTGTTACCTACACGTTGTTGAACCTGTAACATCTCCTACCAGTGAAGCAAGTTTCAACATGATTGAGGCTGACATCAAGTATCTTAGTCACAAAATAAAAAGAAGAAAAAATAGGCGCTCTAATGGTGAAAACCACCTTGTGGTAGTATCAGAGCCTAAAATAGTCAAAATAAAAGATGTATCCAAAGGTGAAAACCTCTATGAGGCACCTGCGGATGAGATACTTGATGCACTCCCAAGTCATTTTCAGGAAAGATCATCTATTCTTATTGAACCAACTCAACCTATCAACTTGGGTACAGAGGAAGAACCTCAGATTATTCACTTGGAACAATCACTACTAATAAAAAGATTAACTTTGCATGGAAATACTCAGACATGCTGGTATTAGACCCTAATCTAATCATGCATCATCTATCCATTGCACCAGGTGTTAAGCCTATCAAGCAGAAGCTTCACAAAATGCATCCACATGTAGCTCTACTTGTCAAAGCTGAATTGGAGAAATTGCTTAAGGCAGTGTTTATCAGAGTAATTGATTATGCAGAGTGGATCTCTAATATTGTTCCAGTATCGAAACATGATAAATCTATAAGAGTTTTCACAAACTTCAGAGACCTAAATTTGGCATGTCCTAAGGATGATTTTCCATTTCCTAACATTGATATTATCATAGATATGACAGCTGGGTATGAAATGTATTCACTAATGGATAGTTTCTCTGGTTATAACCAGAAAAAAATTGCACCAGAGGACCAAGAGAAAATAGCTTTCACATGTGCCTGGGGCACCTTCTGTTGGAATGTCATGCCCTTTGGACTCAAAAATGCCGGTGCTACATATCAAAGAGTAGTTACCACCATATTTCATGACATGATGCATAAAACTATGGAAGATTACATGGATCACACTTTGGCTAAGAGAATGCATCGAAAGAAACATCTTTCCAATCTAGGTCCTATACTAGATCGTATGGAACAATTCAGTTTGAGGCTTAACCCTAAGAAATGTGCATTTGGTGTAACATCTAGAAAATTACTTGGCTATATCATCTCTGCCAAAGGTATTGAAGTGGATCCTGAAAAAGTACAAGATATTATGGAAATGTCACCACTAAAAAATATCAGACAAATGAGAGGCCTTCAAGGCCAACTACAGTCTATCCGGCATTTTATCTCTCAACTGGCGGACAAGTCACAACCATTTACCAAGACTTTGCACAAGGGTGTGGCTTATTAGTGGAATAAAGAATGTGGTGAAGGGTTCACACAAATCAAGAAGTATCTTGCGAACCCACCAATCTTGATGCCTCCCATTCATGGGAAGCCACTTATACTTTACATATCTGCTACAGATACATCATTGGTATCCTATTGGCTGAAGAAGATCAGCACAAGAAAGAAAGGGCTATCTATTATATTAGTAGAACTCTGGTCACTTATGAAATGAAATATTCTGCTATAGAGAAGGCTTGCCTTGCAGTGGTGTTTGCTTCACAAAAATTGTGACACTATATGCTGGCTCATACTACACGTCTAATTGCTAAAATTGACCCTCTGAAATATTTACTCAGTAAAGCTACCCTCACAGGTAGACTAGCTAAATGGGTCATGCTTCTCAGTGAGTTTGATATTGAATATGTTGAAAGGAAAGCCATTAAGGGCCAAGCCATAGCAGATCAATTGGTAGAAGCACCTTTAGTTGATCATCAACCATTGCACATTGAATTTCCAGATGAGTCCATATTACTTCTTACACATCGCTCATGGACTATGTTTTTTGATGATTCATTTACCCAACAGGGGTCAGGTGCTGGAATACTATTCATTACACCTCAAAGGTATTCATTACCAAAAGCATACAAAATGTTGTTTCCTTGTACAAACAACATTGCTGAGTATGAAGCTCTCATCAACAGTATGAAGATCGCCCTTGAGTGGCGCGTGGATGAGCTAAATGTTCTTGGAGATTCCTAATTGGTCATTAATCA
Organism: Thuja plicata; assembly: GCA_018584345.1. Lineage (NCBI taxonomy): Eukaryota > Viridiplantae > Streptophyta > Pinopsida > Cupressales > Cupressaceae > Thuja > Thuja plicata. The sequence goes on along the minus strand of MU228559.1, from coordinate 671,507 downwards.
GGTCAACAATATCTATCAGACAAGGGATGAAAATTTGGTACCTTATAAATGATTGGTTGATGATCTTAAACAATATTTTACTGATATCACATTTCAACAGGTTCTGAGGGTAGATAATAAAGCGGTAGACACCATGGCTACTCTTGCCTCTATGCTGCAAATGCCTGAAAATGATTTTAGGCATGAATTTCTGGTGGAGACATTACACTACCTAGCCTATGACTCCCCTGACTCTCAGATGATCTGTTCTGTCATAGGACATGACTCATGCTGCTACCATCACATCTTCTCCTACCTACATGACCAGATTGTTCTATACACTTACTCCTGGAATGAGAAACGTCACCTAATCCGCAGTGCTTCACGGTTCATCATCATCGCTAATGACTTGTATAGACATGGTCTAGATGGTACCCTCCTTAGGTGTTTAGAACCCAATGAATCCAAACAAGCATTAGTAGAGGTGCATGAAGGCATCTGTGGGTCACACTCTAACGGCCTGACATTGGCCCGCAAACTTATTAGAGTTGGTTACTATTGGCCAGATATGGAAAAAGAAGCAACACAGTTTGCTAAGTCCTACAAACAATGTCAATTACATGGAAACCTGATTCATGCTCTAGCCAAGGAGCTGATTCCATTCATTACTTTCTGGCCATTTCAACAATGGGCCTTTGATTTAGTGGGTCAGATCTACCCCTCATCTTCCAATGGACATAAGTTTATCATTACAGCTATGAATTATTTTACTAAGTGGGTGGAGGTAGCCCCTCTCACTGTTGCCAGTGGCAAAATAGTACCTATGTTTATTCTCAACTACATCATCTGCAGGCATGGTGTACCCTCCGCAATTATCATGGATAATGGGGGACAATTTAAAAACAAGGATTTGACAAAGCTCTGCTTTAAATTTAAAATTACTCAACACTGGTCTTCAATCTATTATCCTCAGGGTAATGGACAGGTGGAAGCTTCCAATAAAACAATCCTTAAGATCTTGCATCGCACAGTACATAAGTCTGGATGAGATTGGCATCTCTGAATCAATCCATCTCTTTGGGCATACAGGACAAGTATAAGAACACCAACAGGGGCTACACCCTATGCATTGGTTTACGGAGCAGATGTTGTGCTACCTATTGAGGTTGAGATTCCTTCTTTGCGAGTCTCTCTGAAGGACCTCATTACTGATGAAGATACTAGAATATATCAGCTACAAGAGCTAGAATTACTTGATGAACGTCGCCAAGTGGCGTTCGATCACCTGAGAGAATACCAAAAGAGGATGTCCAAGAGTTATAACAAAAAAGTTAGACCAAGGGATTTCCAAGCGGGTGACCTCATTCTGAGGCAGAACCCTAAGAATTAGCAACATCGGGTCCAGAAAGGCAAGTTTGAACCTAATTGGCTCGATCCATATATTGTTACTGCAGTGTTTGGGTCTGGTACCTATCAACTCTCTACTACTAAAGGAGAACAACTCAAAGAGCCCATCAACACTCTTCATTTGAATCGGTTCTACAACTTAGACATCTTCAGTATACTCATGTATATACTAAAGTCCTAAAAAAATCCTAAAAATCTCAAAAAGTCCTGAAAAAAATGATCATCTTAGTGAAAATATAGCGATAGGCGCTTTGATGTATCTCCTAAAAAATTATATATTCCAAAAATATAAAAAAAATTTAAAAAACTGAAAAATACAAAAAAAAAGAGAAAAAGAAAAAAAGGTGCCATTGATGAAAACCTGGCAAACAGGCATCATGGTAGCTAAAAAAAGAATTTCTGCCAAGAAAGTGACAACTTGGTAAATAGGCACCTCTTGTTCCACAATGCTATATCTATCGCAACACCCCTCGGCTTCACATATTTTCTTTCCTGCATTGCTTCTTTCATGCTTTCCTGCTTTCAGTTGCTTTCAGTTACCCATCAAGACACCAACTCACATGGATTGAAACTGGTCATACTCTCAGGGAAACCCTCCTGATCTAGGGGCACTATCCTATTATCTTTTAAGGATCTTATTCACATCAGCCACCAGTGGTTCTCACTGTGTTTGCCAACTAATGTATAGCTTATCCCATGATCACTTCATTTGATCATCTCTCTCTTGTCAGTCACCAGTGGTTCTCACTACGTCTGCCTACTATCGCTATTCTATCCAGATTGCTCACTTTTGTTACAGTTGGAGTTATACTCAAATGATCTATCTATCAATACTCATTCTTGATGATTCTATGCTTTATTTTGTACATAGATTTTGGTCACTTTCGTGACACTTTGGTTCATTTGCGAACCCTCCTGACTTGACACTGATTCAGCGCCATACGCCTGGGGGCATCCAATTTTGGTTTGTCCTCACAACATACATCAAGTCATTCATCATTACTTGGGGGCATGGGTCCACCCTTTGATCACATATTTGGTTTACACCTGAGTCAGTAATCTTGTCATTTCTCAAGGACAACTCGCTAGTGACACAAACTGGTGTTTTTCAACACCACCATAAACAGTGTTTTTTAACACTCTCTTTGGACACATCTGTGTTTTTTAAACACACATTGGATATCTCAAACGTAAACATCTATCAATAAAAATCAAACACAATGCACTCAAAAGCACAATAGTGTTTTTCAACACCTCATACACATCCACATTCACAAACTTTGTAACAAGCTAAGCTATGCTTGAATATTTCTTTGTATGCTGTCTATTCTCATGAATTTCATTGATATTTTCTTTGTCTACTGCTTGTTGGTGTAGTCCCGATGATCTGGAAATGTCAAATAAATAGGGTTTATGTGATAAGAGCTCCCGCAATAAGGTGGAACAACCTCACATCCCTTGATCTTGTTTATTTGTACACCATGGTGAGGTCGGTACTATCTCCTTGCTTGTTATTGCTCTATTTGTTATTGTTTTGTTTGTTATTGATCTGTTTGTTTACGCATGATCACACTCATGGTTATCTTGGATTTGAATACCTCAATACTGGCGTACTCTTGCAACATTAACTGGAAAAAATGTTCAGGTCATCTTGGCTTTTGTGCCCTGGTGCTTACGCTCGTTTCCTACATTTCTTCCGATGAAGAGTCATATTCATATCCTTATGGTTGCATTGTGGCGCCAGTAAGGGTTGTATTGACTTTCATGTTCCAAAAAAAAATGCTCAGTGATGATGATTTTACAATGGGTCTCACAACCATGTCCTAGAATTGCACTTTTATATTGCATCTAGCATAGAATCGCATTTTCATATTGCATCTAGCATAGGATTGCGTTTTCATTCTAGACTTGCATTGTGGCAACAATTCAGTGTTCTCTTCTTTGCATTCTCCTGGGTTCATACATAGGGGAGTTCTTCTTCAGAGTCTTGGTTTCATCATGACTGACCAAGTGTTTGATCCTCGCTCTCTATCTTCAGCTATATGCTCAACCCATTTTCGGGATCAAAATCGAAATCTGACACTCCTATATAGCTCAAAATTGCATTTTAAAATCTTTCTAATCCGACGCAATTGGACACTTGTGCAGTTGACTTTCTGACATCACTTTCTTGTCAGAATTATATCATATCATCATTTTCTAAATTATTCAACTTTTTTCCTCAAAAGTCAACTCTAGTCAACCCCAGTCAAACTTGGTCAACCAGACCTCAAAATTCCTGAGAATTAATTCTGCATCTTCTAAATTCTTCTGTAATCTATTATGAGTTCTTCTTGATCTCTGACTCAACATCTATCTATGATTTTTCACTCCCCATCATCAATATGGTGTGTCATCTTTCTATTTCACTCCTGAGGGAGCAGGATGATTACATCATTAAATCTATTTCAATCAATCTGATTTGATTTTTGAAAGTCCTCATTGCTATGGGCATCTCATCACTTGGGGCATGTTCAATTTTTTGTACCTCATGATCAAAACTAGATACTCCACAATCAATAAGGGCATCTTTGTTCCTTACATCTTGTCATCTTTTCAGCATCTAAGCAATCTAACTCAAATTCTTGAGGATCACTCTATTCTAGAGATGATTCTCGAAAACTATCTTTTGGGATAGGTATCAGGGCAATCTAACCCTGACTCCTAAAGGTTAAGCCTTGTTCTGTGGATAACCTTGTGAAAGATATTTATCCATGTTTTGAGATAGGTATCAGGGCAATCTAACCCTGACTCCTAAAGGTTAAGCCTCGCTCTGGGGATAACCTTGTGAAAGATATTTATCCATCTTTTGGGATAGGTATCGGGGCAATCTAGCCCTGACTCCTGAAGGTTAAGCCTCATTTTGGGAATAACCTTGTGAAAGATATTTATCCATCTTTTGAGATAGGTATTGGGGAAATCTAACCCTGACTCTTGAAGGTTAAGCCTCACTCTGGGGATAACTTTGTGAAAGATATTTATCCATCTTTTGGGACAGGTATCAGGGCATTCTAACCCTGACTCTTGAAGGTTAAGCCTCGTTCTAAGGATAACCTTGTGATAGATATTTATCCATCTTTTGAGACAGGTATCAGGGAAATCTAACTCTGACTCCTGAAGGTTAAGCCTTGTTCTGGGGATAACCTTGTGAAAGATATTTATCCATCTTTTGAGATAGGTATCGGGGCAATCTAACCCTGACTCCTGAAGGTTAAGCCTCGTTCTGGGGATAACCTTGTGAAAGATGTCAATTTGGCCAGTGTCTGGGCGATCTAACCTAGATATTGGGGGACTAAGCTTCATTCTGGAGATAGTCCTAAAACCTCTATTTACTATCTTTTGCGACATGTATTGAGGTAATCTAACCCTGACTCCTGAAGGTTGAGCCTCATTTTGGGGATAGTCTTGTGAAAGATATCTATTTGACCAGCGTCTTGGAAACCTAACCTAGACCTCAGAGAGTCAAGCTCTGTTCTGGAGATGGCTTTGGAGTCTTCATATCATCAATTTTCAAATCTATTCTTCTGTGCTTCAAGCATCAGACTATTCTTTGAATCAATGCGTTGCTCGCACATCAATTCAAAGAGGGGCAAAATGTAACACCCCAAAATTGGCATCTTGCAACC
>MU228559.1:653420-663590 GCA_018584345.1 Thuja plicata | reverse complement strand
TCTTGTCTTGGTTCTTGGAGCATTTTGGTGATCTCTTGGCTTGATTCTTTGTAGAAATTCCTCTCTATCTCTCTTGGTGAACTTGGTAAATTCCTTTCATGCACTCACACTTGGATTCTTTCATTTTATCTACTTCTTTTTATAATTCCTAACAGATATTGAAGTGAAAGAAGATCACCGACAGATAGGAATAATTTTTTTACATGAACACAAATTTGCAATTAATGCGCCGACAAATTTTGAAGGATTTAATGAGTAAAAGTGAATTTATGGACACCATTTAATCATTTCTAATCTTGAAGGAGACCTTGAGACTGAATTAAAAGATATCAAAAGTGTTTTGAAGAATTTGAAGATAGATTTCATCAGATCTATGCACAAAGCCCTAAATCGCGATATTGAGGTATTCTCATTGAAATTTATCTTTGAAGCTATCATCTTAAGTGCAAATATGAATGCAATTCTTGTTCACAATGTTAAAGATACAACTAGACCTAAGATTAGGAGGGAACTAGTAAAGCCTACTAAAGATGATTGTAGTTTGGCATTATTGTTTACACCAGACAAAGTTTTGCATTTAGAAGATATTAAGAGTTATTTGAAATGCAAGTTTGAGACCTTAGGAGAAAACATTATAATAGCAGAGTATGAAAAAATTCTGAATTAGGACATGTCTTATAAGGACGGTTATACCCATTTAGGTCAAATGGATATAGTAAGGTATATGTATGAATTTGATGATGAAGAATAGACTAATATCATATTGAGCAGAGTACATGATGGAAATTTTTACCTAGATGAAAGAGTAATTGAGATTACAGAAGACCTTATAAAGTATATGACCAGATTTTCAAACAAAGGAGCATTACCACTGGATGAGAAAAATGTAAAGAAAGAAGTCATTGAGAACACTAAATCTACATATAATGGTAGAGGGATTGTGATAAGTAAGATAAAAAAAGATAATGTGAGATATGTTTTTAAAATAATAGCCACCAAGTTATGTGCTAGTTCTAGAGATGATGATATGGTAGTAGGCATGGTATATGCAACTTATTTGATGTGTATTGAGAAAGCTGAAGTAGATATGTTTGAGATTTTAAGGATACAACTTATAGAAAACATTGAAAAGATAAAAAAGACAAAGAATTCCTAATTCAGATTTTCATCATTGATAACTTACATGTTTTTCCACCTTTTGAGGAGATTTCCCTACACTATTGGAGCTTATTGGAATGATGAGAGAAGCACCATGGAAAGGATAAATAAGGTATATCAGATACATCCTATTGACAAGGTGAATGAGAGTGAAACACCTGTTATCAAGACATTTCAGAATGAGATGAGAAAGAGATCACAAATTCTACCATCTATGATAGAGAAATATAAGGATGATTTATGTTTCTTGGTTGATACAAATTTTACCTATATTGAAGCAGTAGAACCTAGATTTGAATTCATAGACCAACTTGATTATGAGATAACTGAAGAAGCTATAGAAGGAGATGCAAGAATATTACTGAAAGAAAGATTGGATACAAAAAGCCCTAGATATGGAACATCTGAAGATATTGCAAGCACATCACACCAAAATCAATCACAGAGCATAGAAAAGAAGAGAGTGGATATAGACAGAAGATGAGTATATCTTAGAAAAGTAGACAACATAAAAAATAAGGAACATTGGACATAAATAAATATTAGAAGTACCACCTTTAGTAGAAAAAGAAACATATGCACAAATTGTACAGAATATTGATGAGGACATTACAGAGGATAGTGAGTTGAGTATATCAATTACAAAGCCAGCAACAACAAGGAAATAAACCAGATTCACTAGAACACCTGCACCACTACATAAAGTTAAGAGAGTAAAAGAAATGGAAAGTGGACAAGGAAAGAGGTAGAAGACTATTTACACACCTGTGGAAAGGAAGGGGACACAAAAGGAAGAAACTTCACCTATAAAAAGAATAAGAGGACAAGTGAAAATTCTGACTGGAAATCAAACATAAGAAGAGATAGAAGCAACAAGAAGAAACAATGGAAGCCTAAGATTGAGAAATTTATCCCTTTAATCATTAATAATGGATAATTTACTAGGTTGAACAAGTAGTATTAGTTGTATCATAACTTTGAGAAGTTGAATCTTGAGAATGCAGTTGTTAGATACATGATACTTGCAGACAAGAAGTTTGAAAGCATGAAAGATAAGATAGCTAATGAGTTGTATGATAGACTAATTAACAATAACAAGAGAGAAATTGAACATGATAAGAACATAAGAGAAATATTTTGATAAAATATGTGAAATTAAGAATGAGGAAAACTTTAAGGAAATCATGAAAAGTCTTAGTATACACTTGAGAACAAAGAGGAGAACTATCTTGATTATGGGAGGAAACTATGAGGAAGGAAATAGAGAAATAGAGGAAGAAGTTGTAAAATTTATGACATCTATAATAGAAGAAACACAGAGTGAGTTAGAACAGGACACCCCAGTCATAGTAACAACTATGAAAATAGATGAACCATCACATGAAAAAGATACATTGCAGTCAACAGTTACACCACCATCAATATCAATAAATGATGAGACTATGGAAGTAGAAGGCATGAGCATTGCAGTTAACAAAGAAGAAGATCCATTTTAAGGACAATGAAGGAAAAGATATTGAAGGAGGAGAATCTGGAAATTTGGAAGGAATGGATAATTATTCTAGTTCAGATAATGAGGAAGAAGAAAAGAAAGAAGAATCAGAATCAAAAGAAAATATAGTTGAAAGTATTTATGTTGAGTTACATAAAAAATGGAAGAGAATTTAGCAAGAGATCACTTTAACCTTGCTTAGGTTGAAGCATGTTGAGATAGAACAAGGAACACCATTAAAATCATCTATTGATAAAGGATAAGAAGAAGTAAAGAGAAAATAAAAGGAAGTGACAATACCCAACAATATGTAGTTGGATACACCACAAAAGGACGCAACAACAAGTTCATCCAAATCACCCATTGAATCAGTTTTGGCAAACTTAGGAACAAAATTTGATGATGATGATCAAATAGAGTTGATCTCATCCTTGAATAATATCATTGGAAAGAAAAATAAATTGAAAAGTTTGTAAGGATCACTACTTGAGGTAAAAAATAAATTACAACATGTTATATCTACACAAGCTAGTGAGGTTGATCTACAAGCTAGAGAAAATGAATTCATGAAGGCATTTGACAACTAATTCACCACATTAACAAATATTGCAGGAGTTAAAGTACAATCAACACATGTTGCACAAATATTTGAAATAATTTGTCAAAACATTAAGAATGACTTGGAGAATATTGATGTTTGTAATAAGGAGTTGAGGAAATGTCTGGAGGAAGGAAGAATACTATATTGTCAATGTGCCCTTTAACACAATCACATCTCAAAAATAATAGAGAATTTGAGGAAAAAAGAAACATAATTACAAAGTACTTTGAATGAGTTGCAGAATTCCAACATGAAGATAATAGACATTGAAAAAAAAATCAGCACAATTCATGATGATATAAGATTGTTGGAGAATGAAAAGGGAAGAAATTTGAAGAGATTTTCTCTTATCCAAGAGAATCTGGTACTAAAGATCAGTTATGTGTAGACCCAGTTGGATGTATGCCTTACTTTGAAGACATCGTATGCCAAAATTTTGTATCCTAACTTGAGTGTAGTAGAGATTGCATCTTATGGCCTATGTGCACTACTCAACGTGAAAGAATCAGCGAAGAATACATGGGACAGAGAGATATCTAAATTGAAGGCAAGATTTAAAGATTGTATTTCATGCCTTCTAGCCTTTAAAAATTAAAAAGACAAGAGGTATATAAATTTTGACTTGTATTTATATATTTTCACACCTTTGTCATTGTTGTCGAAGAGGGAGTAGTAGTTGTGAAAGTTGTAATTATTAGAAAGATAAGTATAGTCAAAGGAGAGTAATAGTTGAGAATGTAAACTTTTTAAATGAAGTTTTGGAGTTTTGAAAGTTTTTGGGACTTAACCAATTTTAATTTGTTTCCATCAATGAAAAAGGGGGAGATTATTGGAATTTTGGTTAAGTAGGATATCATGATGTTGTCATTATGACAACATATACTCAGTATGAAGACAACATTACTTGGAGATATAGTTTTGTAAAATTGTCTAAGTATAACAGTCTAAACAGAGACTATTTTGGTTAGCAAGGTTCATAGAAGTAATTCAAGATCATGCAAGCTTGAGTTCAACATATATGAAGTATATTGAAGATACAACTATGTGCGCTTGAGTGTATAGATAGTACAAAAAAAGTTATGATTGATTTACTAGAGACAGTGCAAGCCCACAGAACAGAGCAACGAGAAGTATTTGGTAAATTTGGGTTAATGAATTATTTTGTTTTAACCCTCAGTCAGCAAGGAATGATATTATGTAAGCTGACTTGAGTATTTTATTTTGTATAAAGGAAAGTAAAATGCAAAGTTTATTTTGTAACAAGACTTGAATGATAATTGATGATACTATGAGAAGTATTAATATGATATGAAAACTCCGATTCTAGATCAGAGCAGTGAATGTTTTGTGAAGATCTTAACAGATAGATCATAATATTGAAGATATTCAGAAAATAATGAAAGTTTTTTAAACCACCTTTTGTATTAAGGACTATCACTGTATATTGCATGTTTGGGTAGTGGGCTGACCTTGCATCCAATCTTGTTTTTTAATACCAACTCCTAACAAAGTTGTGGCTTCTAAGAAGGCCTAGTCCTCTAACAAGGATAGTGATCACTAAAATTGTAATAGACTCCTAACAGGGTCAATATCTTTTGCGAGATACTTTATTAGTGGATCATCTTGTGGGTGTAGACACCCAAAAATAGTTCAATGACTATGCCCCCTTTTTAACACGTCTTCTATATTGTGTGTTTGATCACCAATATTGTGTCATTCTTCTATTAATTAAATAATAAAAAATATTTAATTAATCACTACTTTTTGTCCCTAATTATCATCATATTTTGATCGATTTGATCTTTTGATCATGTCTAATAATATCAATTTTCATCATTGATCATTTTAATCAAGTCAATAAATTAATTCACCTTCTATAAGGGTAAATAATAATTAATTTATTCCCCATTCCTAAGTCCTAACCTATGATAAATAAATAAACTTATTTATTCTAATTTTCCCCCCTTTTCCAACAATTAATTAATTAATTATATTGATTAATTGTTTAATTTCGAATTTGGGAATTATTTTTAGTTTCCTAATTTCTAATTTTTTAATTTTTGATTTTTCCTAATTCCTAATTTACTAACATGAGTCGAATTAATTTAAAAATTAATTATCCACTCATCCCTCTTTCCTAAGTCTTAACAAATAATTAATTTCTAATTAATTAATTGGCTAAATTCCCAATTTTTGAAATTGTTAATTTCATAAATGCTAATTATCTTTTGTGAGGATTATTGAATTCTTAGTTAATTTAAATCCTCATAAATCCACCTCACATATTCAATTTATGTTTTCTAACTCTCTTCTCCTATTAATTAGCTTCAATGCTTACACTTTCCTTTCCACTTTCTCACATCTTTTCTTCCACTAATTTAGCTTCCATTGTGTCATAACTTGTCATAATTATGGCATATTTCCCTCTCCATTTTATATTTTTATCACAATCAATGCAACTTTCCAATTTGCATATCTAATTGCTAATTTTATAATTTGAGCTCTCAACTCCTATAAATTGAGCTCATTTTGACTTCATTTGAAGAACCACATCTTTTGAATCTTCTTGTTATCATGAAAATTAATTTCATGTTTTAAGTGCATTATGTCAATATGAGATCTACATCAACGCATTTTGAGAAGAAAGAAAGAGCACAATTGTCAAATTGAGGGAGTTTGCTTTCAATTTGCATACCTTTTATCTCAATTTATTTTTTGCTAGGATATAATTTGCTATGTATGCTTTTATAGGTTGTGGTTTCCTTACTTTCTTCTTTTCCTCTCCTTTATTTGGTGAACCCGACATGAAACATATCTAAATGATTACATTTTTGTATTTTGTGCATTTTGCTAGTTTTGGAAGAGTTATGTGCACTTGGTTATATATTCTTCACAGTTGGTTACAGGTTCTATGTAGTGGGTCATAGATCCTGAGTAGTTGGTTAAGTCCTACACAGTTGGTTGCATGTCCTGCGTAGTTGGTACCCAGACCTACACAGTTGGCTACTTAGCTACACAGTTGGTGACCAACCTACGCACTTGGTTAAATAGGATGGATCATTAGGGTTTAGGATCAATATTTTCAAGTTTAGGAAGCATTTATGCATTTCATGCTTTCTTCTCTAATTTTCATCTCTTACAAAGCTAAAATGGATCCTAAATAATAAAAATGAATCCTAAATTGGCTAATGAACTCCATATTTCAATATGAAAGTTTAAAATGAGCTCTCACATTTTATTTGGACTCTCAAAATGAACTTCACCTAGTTTAGGGTTACATGTAATCAAGGTTCTTTCAATTTCAATGAAAGTCACATTCTAGCCTAACTAGGGGTTGAAATGGAATTCATTATGAAAAATCAAGTTGTTTAAGTTGGAAAGGACTCTAAAATGAACATGCACACTTGATTTGGGAACCTAAATTGAACTTTGAACTAGTTTAGGATCAAATATAGATTTCTTGTTTAAGGTGTTTCCAAATTGGTTCAATATGCACATAGGCTAATTAGGATTTCAAAATTGGTTCAAATATTTACTAATCATTCTTAAATGGCCTTAATTGAACCTTAACTACATGTTTATGAGATATTAATACTTGCTATGGTAAAAACTCTATACTTTGCAATTTTTTACCTAATTTTTAGCCTCTGATAAGTAGTTGTGCACTTGGTCAGGTATCCTATATAGCTGGTTAGAAGCTGTGCAGTTGGTAGCCTCATTTTGCATAGTTGGTAGTCTGATTCTGCATAGTTGGTATCTTGTTCCTGTGTAGTTTGTAAAATGGATGTTTTTCATGTAAATTTTTGATTTTCTTCATTCCTAAATATGTTTCTACACTTGGTATGTTGTATTTCTATGTTAATCATGATCTGTGCAACATTTTGGCAATCATGGGATGAAGAATGAATCATAAAACTACTAATTAGTCTGATACAAGATGCTTTTCTAAGACCTTGTGTGTCTTCCAAAACTTTCATGTCTACTTTTAGTGGTTAGAAAACACTTCAGCTTGGTGCTTAAAAAGAATCAATTTTTTTATGTGTGTAAAGTGCCTTCTAGTTTTGTAATCCCAAGGAATTGCATAGATGTATCCTCTCCCCTTGCCTTCATGGATCTTAGGTGAAAGAGAAATCCATGCAAATCCTTTAGTGTGGCTACCTCCCGAGAGCTTTAACATAGCCGGTGAGAGTGGATTGCCCAACTGGTAACAGGCTAAAGCCAAGCCCTTCCAAACCAGTATATAAAAGATGTCATTGTGATTAATCTCACAGTGAACATGTGTTGAATATGTTATACTAGGAATAAGATCTCCCTTAGTAGCCTCATGGTGCATAAAAACCTACAAAATGCAACTTCTGTAGGCTAGGAGACCTCCATAATGGAGCTAATCTGATGCATGTATGACCACCTAAATGGATTCCCTAATTTAGAAAACCTATTTTATTATCCTAAAAACCTCTATTTGTTGGTGCGGAAGGTCAGAGAGAAACTAAGATACCCCACATTTTCATGGCTCCTAGTAGAGACAATAGTCCCTTGGGAAGTGATGACCCTTAGGATTTGAAGCTTGGTGTGCCTGAGAAGTGAGTCCACTATAAGGAGGAGCCCATTCCTCCAAGCTTCCAAGTTGTGGGCTATTAGTAAGCATGATTGAAATTTGTTCAAGTGGGGATTCATCAGATATTGTCCTTTCCATCCTTAGGTTGTGGTGTGTTTGTTCTTTTTTACAAAAACCTTTCTTCATGATGTGTCTTTTGTGGATGTTCCAAATTTTTAAAAGAACAATTTCAAAAACACTCCTAAACATTCAACTCTCATTCCAAACATTCCCAAACATTCTTTTAACACTTTGATTTTCCCCAAACACCTTGTTTCAAAACCTTGTAAACATATGGAGATAAAAAACCTTTGTCTTGGCACCTTGTGGTTTGTTTCATTCTTGCATATTCATATGATAACCCCTTGTGCATACATTTCATAATTTCCCTTGCATTTGCAACCTTAATCCTCTTGCATTAAGCCCACATTATAACTGCATATTGCCTTGCAAAATCCTCATACTACATTTCGATCCTTTTCAGAAACTTTCTAAAATCCCAAAGGAATTCAAATTTTAGAGTCTTACCTTATGTAATTGAAGAAAGAATATTGACTTGGTCCCTTTTTTCCCTCTATCAAATTTCCCCGTTATCATTTTTTCTTACGCCATCTTTTTCCTATTGGATTGGACCTAGTCCCTTTTTATCCCTTTATCCAATTGATCCCTTTTAAATTCAAGATCCCTATTCACTCTCCTAAGGTTAGGCTCTTAGGTTTGCATTCTTTCAAAGTTTTTTTTCAAAGTGAAAAATCCAAAAAATACAGTTGGATTAAACCATAGGTTTCTTTTCATAAATCATCAAAAGTCCAAATTTTCATTTGCATAAAGTCCTTGCATATCTTAGGTAGCATTTTTATCCTAAACTTACCTCAAAATAATTCAAAAATATTGCACTTACATAGAGTCATCATGTTGATCTTCACTAGGTTCCAAGCATCCAAAAGGCAACAAGACACTTATCAACCCATGTTTCTGTTAGAGTATTATTTCATTTTACTCTAGTTGCTTAAGCATCTCTTAGGTGCATTATTAATTAACTCTTAATTAATAATGTGCAACCTAGTATTTCCCTTTTAGGGTTTTGTTCACATTTATAAGGTCAAACTTTGTAATTGCTTTTCATTAATTCAGTTGATAATTTTTGCTCTCACATTTTGAGTAAACATCTGAGTTCTTCTTATTTATCTTTCTGCTTCTACTTTGTATCAGGTTCTTGCATGCAGGTGTATTCGAGGTCTGTATTCGAGGTGCATGTTAGCAATTCCTACATGGTATCAGAGCCGCCCTGCTGCTGTCTGGTTTGAAGATGTTTGAAGCCGCGATTCGAAGAAGTTAGTCATAGCCTCTCTGGGGTTTTCTTTTGAGTTCTAAGGAGGCACTATTTTTTGGAGCAGTTTGAGCCAAAACAAACTCTGCCATTGCGTTCAGAAGGCCCGGGAGAGTCAAAATCACATAAAGTTTGACTAGTTTAGCCTCCGTGAGCACAAGGGAAAATTTTTTGGCCTCCTAGGGCCGTACGGCTCGAAAATCGAGGCATCCATCGAAAAAAATTTGAAAAAAATCATTTTTTTAATGATTTTCGCATATATATTTAACATCCACAGTGTTAAAAAATTCTTGCCACCCGTGCGCCACCTTTGAGGGGCCGCCACCGGCCGCAGCACCGGCGCGCCACCGGAAACTGATCGCCGTCACCAGTCGCAGCACCGGAAACCAACCGCCGCCCGGCCGCAGCTCGGCCGCCACCTCCGGCGCCCACCCACCGCCAGGCAGCCGCTCAAGTGCCACTAGCGCCCGGCCTCCACCCGGCCGCTGCTCGGCAGCCGCCAACTGACACAGTGACGTCATTCGGAAGTCAGCCGACGGCCAAACGGCCGTCAATTTTAATGTCGTGTCTGTTTTTTTTCAGTGACTTGGTTTTTGGGGGTCATGTTGGTTTTTTGCTCATAACTTGAGCAAACGGACTCGAAAATGCAAGTGTCTTATATCGTCGAAAAGGTGTTTCCGAGACGGATGAATTGGTGTAGGTCTCTTTTTTTGGTTTTTCCATTTGGTTTCTATTTTTCACAGTAAAAGTCATACCTTCCTTTCTGCTCCTGTTCGGCTTCTGGAACTCAGGTTTTCTCCTCAGTTTTTGTGTGCTTTCAGTAATTGATAATTTGTGGTGCTCAGGGGATAGAATATATACATTATGGGGGGGTGCATTTTACTTTCTGTAATTTACTTTCAGAAATAGACCCTTCTACTTCTGTCTTCTCTTCTCTCAATGTCGGACCCCTCTGTGGCCCGTCTGACACCCCATAACTATCACACATGGAA
>MU228559.1:628230-652232 GCA_018584345.1 Thuja plicata | reverse complement strand
GTCGGAGCTCAGCTCTCCTCTTTCACGAGA
Source organism: Thuja plicata (assembly GCA_018584345.1). Taxonomy (NCBI): domain Eukaryota; kingdom Viridiplantae; phylum Streptophyta; class Pinopsida; order Cupressales; family Cupressaceae; genus Thuja; species Thuja plicata. The sequence goes on along the minus strand of MU228559.1, from coordinate 652,202 downwards.
GCATCATGTGGTGCAGTCAGGTCGCTTGAACCTCTGTATTGTTCCTGAGACCCGTGTTGTGACTGCTACACCACATCCTGAGGAGTACTTTTCTCTTTAGCCGGATTCTTCTTCAGCACTGCTTGATCCTCCTGCTCCATTCATCAAGCCACCAGGTGCAGTTGTTGAGGATTCTTCAGAGGACACTCATCTCCTCTCTCATGACAGTGTCAGCACACCTGTCATACCACTTGCATTAGGGATTCCCTTTCAGGATCCTCTTGTCTTCTCATTTGAGCATCAGCTCGGCCTTGCAGTGACACCTCATCCTTCGAGGTCACCTCTTCAGCACCCACTGACCTTCACTCCTCTGCATTGGAGTCACAGTGGTTTGCTCATTGCTCCAGGGGTTCTTTCATTCTGGGGGGCTTTGGAGCCTCGACCCTCTCTCTCGGGGGGGTTAGCAGCACGCATTGTACTACTGGCTTTGAGAGATTCTCTTGAAGTCATGCCTTTTGTCTTTGCTTGCTTTTATATCTCTTTTTGGAGAGGGGTTTTTCCTACTGGGTTTTCTCCTTTGTCTCCGGTTTACAGAGATTTCCTTGTACTGGGTACCTGATCAGGCCTTGTTGCCGGGACCCATTTCTTTCTTTCTTAGTCTTTCTAGGTCTGCTTTCTCCCTACATTCAGCTTAAGGGGGGGTGTTAGAGTATTATTTCATTTTACTCTAGTTTCTTAAGCATCTCTTAGGTGCATTATTAATTAACTCCTAATTAATAATGTGCAACCTAGTATTTCCCTTTTAGGGTTTCGTTCACCTTTATAAGGTCAAACTTTGTAATTTCTTTTCATTAATTCAGTTGATAATTTTTTCTCTCACATTTTGAGTAAACATCTGAGTTCTTCTTATTTATCTTTCTGCTTCTACTTTGTATCAGGTTCTTGCATGCAGGTGTATTCGGGGTCTGTGGATTTGCATGTTAGCAATTCCTACAGTTTCCATCACAAGGAAAATTACAATTACCTTTTGATCAAAGATAAGATATACCTTTACAACAAAAAAACTTATGAGACAAAAAAAATGACATCAACACAACCAAAAAATTAATTTCATTAAATCCATGAACACTTGATTCAAAAGTTGCAAGAAAAATTAGATAAAGAAAAGAAGATCTTGGAAGAGAGGGTGGAAAATATGATAAAGAGTAGAAAGGAGATGGTCAAACTCCTTGGATGTCCAAGTAAATCTTTTGTTGAAATTGACATACAATCTCTCATTTAAAAATCAAAACTACCAAAACTTATTTCACAACTAAATGAGGCAAATGAAAAATTTAACAAAGCCCAATTAAATCATGTCCAAGGGCCAACATTTTTCAACCAAGTCCCAGATCATGCTCAATTCAATCAAGTTTCAAATCAGTCTCCATGTGCTCAAATTTCAAAACAATCATTCAACCAAATTCCCAAACAAACCCTTCAACCAGAGCATGGCGTACTACCAAATTACAAACCAATGTTCATTCCAATACAACCAAGTGATATTCAAATAATTTCACAACCTCTTGTGCCAATCATGCAAACAAGAAAATCAATGCCAAGATCACAAACAATAACATTGCATGAGGAACCTTTTGTGTCCTCCAATTCTCCACCAAATTTTTATCAAACATAGACAAGTTCAAATGTGCCACCCTTTGAACATCGATCAAGCATAAGAAATGAACAACCTATTGTGGAAAAAATCCAATCACCAAATTATTTCCAAAATGCAAACATTGATATAAAGGATTCACTTGAGATAATAGCTCCCATTGGTTATTTTGATCCTAGAGCACAAAAATAAAAATAATGCACCTGTGTCTAGCAACAGCTCATACCAAAAAAATCACATGGATGACATACCTATTTCCTCTCAAGAAATGAACCTTCAAGAATCATCCATGCTTCCCTCCACTCCTTCATCCTTACATTCCTCCAAAGAACAATTTCCCCCATCCCCATCAAGTGATTCTTCCAACAATGAAACCTTCTAATGGTTATCCATGAAATAAATCAAAGCTAGTCCTATGCATAGCCCAAGTTCCTTTGAACCAATTCCACCATGTCCATCAATTTCAATAAAGCCTATTCATGAGAGTCCTATCCAAAGTCCATCTTCCTCATATAAAAATGTTTACCCCTTTCAAGAATCCCCCTTACATGTCCAAATCCATATCTCATGTTAAGAGGATGATAAAAAAACATGAAGAAACATGTCTACAAGCATATCAAGATCAAGATCCCAATGATGACCAATCGCCCAATTGTTGACCAAGATCCCACTATCCTTATCCTTGGTATCCAAGATAATCTCATTATCCCTAACTCTTCTATCAAAGTTGATCCCCTTCTACTTCAAAACCAAAATGTCCTTCCAAGTCCCATTGACCTTCCACTTCCTAAGAAAGGTCATGAACCCCCTTCTATTTCTTCCCATGAACCCATGTCAAGTCAAGATCAAGATTTCCCTTCACCTTCATATCCACCACAATATCCCATCATCCCTCCAAATCCTCCTCAAGACCCTTCCATCCCTCTATCTCCTTGTCCTAATCCTTCAAATACCTCTTTTGAACCAAGCACATCTATGCAAGTTGTTCATGAACCCCTTACATGTTAAATGGGTTCCTCTTATTCCATCCATTTGGGTTCATTCCATGATTCCATCAGTCAGTCCATATCATACACACCTCATAATAATGGACTCACCTCTTGTAGTAAGTCTCCTACAAATCAAAGAAAGCAATATCAAGTAAAAGGGTTAAAGCTCCATGCAAAAGGTATATTAAAACCCTTTTGTATTAAAGAAAATTTTGATGGCCATGGTCTTAAAAAAATTCCTCACTCTCAAGGTGTTGGTATCCCTTCCAAATATAAACCTAAATCTATACCTCCCCCTTCATTACTTGCATCCATCCTAGGTCCATATATTTCTCCCTCCACTAGATCACAATCCACATACGCTTTCCCGCATGCAAGTAAGAAAAAGAACACATCTTGGAGAACCTTGCATCTATCCAAAATGCCTCCATACAATTCCCATCCATCCATAATCCCATTCGATTTCCAAGGAATTTTGATGCCAAGCATAAAATCCATAATTCAAGAAATCCACATGCTATGAGGGATGACCATGTCCAGTCTAACTGACATGTACAAAAGAAGCAAGATATGATCCTAAAGTGAAATGAAATATCAAAAAAGCCACAAAGGACAATTGAGAAAAACATAAAGACAAGCAATATGGGTTCCTATATCCCTTGTGCAAGTAATGCATTCAAATAACCCACAAAAAATGAAAAATCCAAATGCATGTGGATTCTCAAGAAGCTTCTTGAAGCACAAATTCCTAAATAAAAATCCAAGCTAGCATCCAAATTTTCTATCCCTCCATCTAAATTTCTTCCATCTTCCAAATCCATTTTGGGTCCTTGTGTCCCAAAATCCATAGCCATTCCTCCATTAATCCTTCAAACTCCAAAATTTATTTTTCCTCCATCACTCCATCATCCCTCAAGGTGTGTGCCGATGTTGTTCTTACATCCATCTCCATACATTCAAAATAAATCCTTCTTCCACTCCCTTCATTATCCAACACTTATTTTCCAACCTTTCATCCATCCTATCCAATCCTTTTCATAAACCTTATCCATACTAATCCAATCATCCATTTCATATCCCTTTGTCATTAACCTACCAACGCCTTTGCGCATAGTATCATGGTGCATCATTGTATATCCTTCAAGAGATCCATCCAAAGAGTAAGATGCTTGAGTCCTTTTTCTATTTCATATCATGCATCCATATTTACAAGAGGTCAAAACTTCTAAAATGCCAAAAAGTAAAAAAAAAAAAAAAAGCAAAAAAGTTAAAAAAAAATGAAAAAAGGAAAAAAATTGCCTTTATGAAAACTTGGCAAACAGGTTTCTTGGTAACACAAAAAAAACTAAAATAAAGAGAAATAATTTTGTCCAATAGTGAAAACCTAGAAAATAGGCACTTTGGGAAAGTACCATGATGAAAACCTGACAAATAGGTGTCATGTGTAATTCTATGAACATCTTGTAGTCTATACTTGGGGGAATATTTCATTTAGGTTATCCTCCATTACTCCTATCATTATCCTCCATTACTCCTATCATTATCCTCCATTATCCCAAGCATGTCCTCCATTATCCTATTCATGTCGTATACATTATCCTGTCCCCTTTTCCCCAACTTGATCTTGACACGGTTACAATTATCCCTTGAAGCATCACATTTCCTATCTACTTTACATTTTCCTGATCCCTTTGGTATATATTGCCTATCCTATCACAACCTTTCATCCATATTGCATACCTTTTATTGACTTATCTTTGATCATGCTCTTATGCTACTCTGGGATATCACTGAGTGATGAGAGTGGTCAGGATGGTTCATGGTCCTTTATTTTTGTTTTTTCCTTCTTCTTGTGGGGTGTTTTTCATAAAGTTCTTGGGCACGTATGTCATATGCTTCAGGGTGGATGGAAACATTCCTTTTCTACAATTTGTTTGTTTTAATGCAAAGGGATCACATTATCACCTAGACTTTTAGTGTCATGGTGCAACACATCCATTTTCCATATCAAATAAATCTCTTATCAAAAAAATGCAGTTATGAAAGTAATGTTTCATCACTACTAATTATTCTTCTTTTCCATCTAATTTATGACTTCTAATATTTCTTCCATCAATCCTTGCAATCACTTCTCTTTTTGAAAAATTGTCCTCATGTCAATTTCTACCCATTTTTTTGAAGGGGCATCCTATCTCCATTATTTTGATCCACAGGGGCATGATTTTTAGTTTTTTCTTTGACACAACGCTCACAATCGCCTTGTATCAAAGAGGGGGAAAATGTAGACACCCAAAAATGATTCAATGCCTATGCCCCCTTTTTAACATGTCTTTTATATTGTGTGTTTTAAATCACCAATATTGTGTCATTCTTCTATTAATTAAATAATAAAAACTATTTAATTAATTACTAATTTTTGTCCCTAATTATCATCATATTCTTATCGATTTGATCTTTTGATCATGTCTAATAATGTCAATTATCATCATTGATCATTTTAATCATGTCAATCAATTAATTCATCTTCTATAGGGGTAAATAATCATTAATTTATTCCCTATTTCGAAGTCCTAACATTTGATAAATAAATAAAATTTATTTATTCTAATGTTCCCCCTTCTTCCCACAATTAATTAATTATATTAATTAATTGTCTAATTTCAAATTTGGGAATTATTATTAATTTCCTAATTTCTAATTTTCTAATTTTTCATTTTTCCTAATTCCTAATTTACTAACATGAATGGAATTAATTTAAAAACTAATTATCCACTCATCCCTCTTTCCTAAGTCTTATTAATAAATTAATTGGCTAAATTCCCAATTTATGGAAATTTTAATTTCATAAATGCTAATTTTATTTTGTGAGGAATATTGAATTCTTGGTTAATTTAAATCCTCATAAATCCACCTCACTTATTCTATTTCTATTTTCTAATTCCCATCTCCTATTAATTAGCTTCAACTCTTACACTTTCCTTTCCACTTTCTTACATCTTTCCTTCCACTAATTTAGCTTCCATTGTGTCATAACTTGTCATAATTATGACATATTTCTCTCTCCATTTTAGGTTTTTAGCACAATCAATGCAAGTTTCCAATTTGCATATCTAATTGCTAATTTTATAATTTGAGCTCTCAACTCCTATAAATTGAGCTCATTTTGCCTTCATTTGAAGAACCACATCTTTTGAATCTTCTTGTTATCATTCCAAATTGCTTTCATGTTTTATGTCCATTATGTCAATATGAGAGCTAAATCAACACATTTTGAGAAGAAAGAAAGAGCACAATTTTCAAATTGAGGGAGTTTTCTTTTAATTTGCATTTATTTTATCTCAATTTATTTTGTGTTAGGATAGGATTTGTTTTGTATTCTTTTATAGGTTGTGGTTTCCTTGCATGCAATTATTTCTTCTTTTTCCTCTCCTTCAGTGGGTACCATTCCCACCGGGGTTTTCCCTTGGCCAGTGTTTCCTCAATAATAATTATGGTGTTATGAGTTCATTTGTGTTATGATTTTTCTTATTGTTTAGTATATTCAGTTTAGTTTCATATGCAATTTTGAAGTTAATTAATTATATCCATATTTGGCAAAAAGTTTGTGAAATACCGACTCACTCCCCCTCTCAGTATTTCCTATTTCTAACATGATTATCTTTTAATTATGTTTTGTTAGTATGTGAATCCTTCTTTATAAGGATCAATCCTGTAAGCCATGTTGGAATTGGAGGCAATAAAGCACTTCTTGGGGTCACTTGTGGATCCTATAGTAAATGGAGTTAGCAAAGACCTATAAGGTTGTTACTAATTTTTACTACTAATTGCAATCATAGTGAAAATTAAGTATATCAAGTGAAATAAGTATACCTTTATCATATGCAGTGCATTGAAAGATACAAGTACAAATGTTCAATTCAGATTTTTCATTTGTATTCATATATAAAAGATGTCATCTTCTTATGCAATTGAAATAATATGTATTTTGAATGTGATCTTTCCTATTCCTATCTAGATAGAAATATGGAAGCAGCTAATAAAAGTGCATAGGAAATAATAAAGGGACCAGCCATTGATTAGGGGTATGGCTGGTGCAGGTCTACTTTGTCTATCATGCTGTGTGTCTGGTTGCTATCCCGGTGTCTCCGTAGACTCCAAGTCCTCAAAAAAATAAAGAAATTGGCTAGATCTTCAAAGATCTAAGCAATGTCTTGTTCTTGTTACTACTTGCAATGCACTAATGCCATCTATTATACCTCTACTCGGATAGGAACAATCAGAATCATCATCAAAGCAAAAGGATATTTTTTTCTAATGTGTTTGTTTCATGCGCAGGTCTAAATTCACTTGTCACTGATATGTGGACACAAATGAGCTCCCACAAGGGTTTGAGCCCAGCATAGCAGAAAAAAATGGATTGTTACACATAGATACATAAGAATGGAAAAATCAGATTGCATGAAGTTTTATTTCATGTCAAAATTTCCGAATTGCATGCTCAAAAGGTATTATTCTAGTCATAGATTGTACATGAGATTCATGAATTTTCACTGTTCAGTATAGAGTAAATAAACTTTTTCAAGAAATAGGGAAAATCCATCAACATAAAGGTACAATAAAACTACTTCTTTCGGAACACTGGCAGCCATAATCTCATGTAAAAATGAAGTATTTTTTAGAAGACTTTAGAAGAGACTTTCAGAATCAAGAAAGGAAAAGATTTGCAGTTTTATTTTTAAACAGAAGAGTCAACATGTTTTCCTCCAAGAAGTAGAAGATTTTGAAGAGAAGTGGTGACCATGGGTATCTCTTAGAGTTAACAAAAATAGAAAAGGGACTACAATTTTTCTTTTTGCTAAGGAAGCCATTGCAATTTTCATCAAAATCATATGATGCATTTCAAAATGTTGAGAAGGTGGTATTCAGAAATAAAACTTCTTCAAGAAAGGAAAAGATGTAGATTTTTCATAGGTTTTTTTTTTCAATGTCCAAAGCAACAGGTATTTTTTGACAAAGTTACGGTTTCTTACCCAGATCGAGATACAACATCTCATAAAAACAACAAGTATTTCTTTCAAAATAGATGACCATGGTGGATTCAACAGAGAAACAAGTTTTCAGATTTTAAAGGGAAAATTTTGAGAATTTATTTTAAAGAAAGGCATCAAGATTTCTTTTAGAAAACAAAACTATACATGGATCAACAGTAATCCGTGGACATTTTTTCTTTTAAAATCGGATTCAGGGTTTCATTTAATAAACAGTAATGGAGGCCACAAGTTCAAGAAAAAGAAGATTTCAACAGATTTTCAAAATACAAGAACCTATCACCGCTAGTTTTCATAATCATTATAATCTTTTCTTTAAAAGAACTGATGGTCGTGATCTCATACGAAAGCAGAAGGTTTCCCAAAATAGACCTCAGAATTTTCTCTAAAATTTAAAGGGGTTTCAAAGGAGAAGTCATAGGTTTCTTTCAGAGGTTATCAAAAGACTAAAATATCTTAACAAGCATTCATCATGTCAGCCATGACTACATTCAATATGGCAGCCAGAAAGTTTTTAGAAGGAAGGAAAATATTATAAGCAAATATACAATAAACAATCTTTTTTCATAGCGGCCAGAGCAAACCAAAAGTATACAAAATGACGGATTCAACACAACATGGTCTCTTACCCACATTTTGAAGTATCTTTATTGCAGTCAAATCCTAGATTTTACTCCATGGTGGCCACACAATTAAACAAAGGTGTCATTTGGAGTTAAGATCCTCAACAAAATTTTGTGTTATCTCCTTATATGGAAGCTGAAGCAATAATTTCCCTTCTCTCATGGTGACATCATAGGGTTTTGAAAACCCTATTCACAAGGGACTGCCATTTTTCCCCAAAGCATCGAAATGTAATGACAAAACAAGTGTTTTGTTTTACTTTAGGGCAAAGTCATCAAAAGTTAAAAGTTTTGTATTCATTTTAAAAATTTGATACATTGCTTTATGTCAGTTTTTATAAAGCTTAATAAAATTAAATCATAAATATAAATGTCCATAATATTTAAGTAATATAATGATATATTACTCAAATTAAAGTAATATATCATTATTACTTAAATATTTACCAAATGAGCTAAAGCTTATTAAAGTTTTTGCAAATAATGTAATTAAATGATAATTAATTGATACATTTTATCAATCAAATAATTATTATTTAAAGATTACAACTTTGGAGTTAACATTGTAAGTCTATTTTTATTTTTTGGGATATAAGGGGTTGAAAAGTCAAGTGGTGATGCATGGAAGGAGGAAGAGGTGGCAATTTAACTTGTTGTTAGTGCTTGTTATGGATTTGGACTCTTTTATGAGTATTTTGAGTCCTTTTAGGGACTGTTATGGCCAAACTGACGTGGTCATTCATAGTGAATGGACAAATAGGTCTTTTAGATGATTTGGACTCCTTAGGTGGAGGTTTAGAGGCCAATTTTTTAGGGATTTTTCTCATATCCGACCCCTTTATTTTGAATTGCAGTTTCAACTTTCTGGGGCTTGTAGGTGGGAGTTTTTCTTTATATCCTTCCTCCTTATTCATTGTGGGTTAGTGAATCTTTGGGAGGAGATACTTATGCACTTGTGACTTTTTGTCCTTGGCCTTATTTTATTCATTTTCTAATCTATTCATGTGTTGAGCATTATTTTTTTGCCTTTGAGCATAATACATATACAAAGGACCTATTTTAGAGAGCTATTCATTTGTAAATTGAGTGATTTGATGTTATTTGATGTGTTGTTTTTTGACTTAAAGTTTTGTCTCATTTTCTGCATTTCTAAGAAATAGTTATGTTATTCATAGGTTGTGAGTTATACACCTTGTGATAGATTTTGAATGTGCCGAAAGTCCTTTCATTTTTTACTATTTAAGAGTTTTCTCATAAAGACTTATATAAATAGCAGTTCATTCAAAGTTTTTTGTCCAGATTGTATTAGTTCAATTGTTCATTGTGCAAGGATAGAACATTGTTCTTCATTCTCATCTGGTATATCACCTCTTTTTCAGTTTCATTCAAGTTGTTTACTTTAAGTCCTTCTTATCCCTTTTCCATCAAGTTTCCAATTTTATTAGAATAGGTGAATACCAAGTTACATTTTACAGGAGCCAGACTAGAACCTAGAGTTTCAGTCACACCTATAGTTTACCCACAATCTAGTGATTGTTCTCATGTTACTCCAAAATTGCTTAAGTTTCTAGACTTAGCATCAGGGTGCAAAATTTTGGAGCTAACAGTTTTGGCATGCCCAGTGGCACCAAGAGGTCATAATTTTCACAGTTCTTGTTGGTTTTGATATGCAGCCAACAAGTTGCAGACCTTTGAGAGGTCATTGTTTTGTATATCTCGCGACTCTGACTTCATATCTACTGGTTTTAGGCAGATTTAGTGCCTAAAATTGATTACTATCCTCCATTTCATGAAATTGTTCCTCCATTATGTGAATATTAGTCATATCAAAATAGCTATGCTTCTTTTTTCATGTCTGAATTTGAAGGATAACATCCATCTCATGCTTATCACCCTCCAACCCAGCATCAAGTTTCTTGGCAACATGCCTATCATCAGCCACAAGGGAGTTTCTTTAATGATTCTCATAATTATCCCTAGCATTTTACAAAAATGAGCCTTGATGATATTCTAACAAGCCTTCAAGAACAACTGAGGTCTATGGAATGAGAACATGATTATGACATGCAACAAGGGGAGCTATCTTATCAATCTCACATGCATCGAAAAGAGATGGAGACTCAAAGGTATGAGAGGAGTTATTTTCCAGGAATGTTGTTGATAAGGAGGAGAAAATGAGGAGGTTAATTTCAATATTAAAAGAGCTAGAGGCTCAAGAAGCTTCTTGTGCCCCATGTTAGCCTACAATTCAAGAGCTTTCTAAGCTTGAGATTCCAAGTTTTAAGGGTTATAAATCTAAAAAAGAAATAGGATAGCCCCTACAAGAGCTCTTGAGTGAGCACAATCAACCAGCTCACTTTATTGATCCTCAATCTGAGTTATGTTATGTAACTGAACCAAATGAAAAAGATACCAAGATGCCATGGCAACCTTCATGGACTCAGCATCATGGCTTTCAGATGCCAAATCTTTTCAAGGTTACCCCATGTGAGCCAGTTAGAGATCAGAAAGCTAAAAAGGAGGTTGATGTTATTGTTTCAAATCTGATAGAACAAGTAGCAGAGACTCAAGAGTAGAGCCAATTGAGACAGGAGGTACCAAATTATTTGTAGAGCTCCCTGAATATTTTGAGTAGGATAGTGAAAAAATCTCATTGGCTGTAGGAGACTACCTTGAGCAAGGAGAAATGGTTATGTTCTTCTTTAATGAGCTACCCCCTATTTTTGATCAAGATGAGGAAGATATGATGTTCATGATAGGGAAGCTGACCAAAGCATAAATGAGGGCTATTTTGACAACATAATCAAGGTTTTCTATGATAATCTTGATGTTAAAATGTCAGAGCATGTGACTATTGAGGAAAGCCTTATTTTGGAAAACATTCTTCCTAAAGATTGTGTGCATGAACACAAGCTGGAACCAAGTGCTCATAATTTCCAATGGGTTAATAGTTTTGATGGGCCGCTAGTTGACTTAAAAAAAGATGATGGTCCCCTGACCATGGAGGAGGAGTTGACATAGTTGCTAATTATGTAGGAAAACCACAAGGATTCAGAGACAATAAAGGAAAGTAAAGAAATCAGAAAAGAAAGCTCCAAATTCATACTCTCAATAGCCTACCCAATCAGGTATTTTTCCCAGCTAGAGATAAGTGAGAAGGCCTCATTTATATAAGCACCTAAATATGAAGATGTTGATAAGGAGGACCAAGTGCAACATGATGATTCATTACAAGGTGTCATTTTCTTCAATCAGCAGAGTGAAGTAAGTGATAACATTTCCTTTCTTCAAGAAATGTTGCATGAGATGGTTAAATGTGTTTCATTTTTCAATCTTCCTATATTTACCAATAAGCATGTGCATCATTGCAATTTGAGGAGGAAAGGAAAATATTTTAGTCAACCAATGAATGGTTTTGTTTAGCATGTTTTTCTGCTAGTTAGGCTAGGGTAGGTTAGTTTTTCAATTTTCCCTAAGTGTTGTCAAGCAGAGTTAGGTTTGTTTGAGTTTTAGTTTTAGCTTTCCTAGTTTTCAATAAGTTTTCAAGGTTCAAGGTCTGTTTGAGTTGCAAAGGAAGAGTTCAATGTGGTTAATCATGAATTCACATTCTTTGAAATAAGGATGATTGTCAGCAATCAAAATGAGGGAAATACATGCTTTAAATTTGTTGTCAATATCTACAAACAAAAGAAAATCCTTTCTTAATGATTAGGAATACATCTATAATTATTGATAATGAAGTTCTTTGCTTCAGTATCAAAAATCATAAACATACATGCAATTAGTGAGAAAGGGTTATCCTGTATCCATATTCTATGTTTCAGGTTTCAATCGGGTGGTTAATAGACTCAATGCACAATGGACTATTTTAGGCTACTGGTCCCAATGTCTAGCAGGAAGACAATCAACATAAATCCCAAAAAATGTTACTAATTTTTACTACTGATTGCAATCATAGTGAAAGTTAAGTATATCAAGTGAAAGAAGTACACCTTTATCATATGCAGTGCATTGAAAGATACAATTACAAATGTTCAATTCAGATTTTTCAGTTGTATTTAGATATTAAAGATTTCATCTTCTTATGTAATTGAAATAATATGTAATCTAAATGTAAACCTCTCACACAAAGACCATGAGAGTGATCTTTCCTATTCCTATCTAGATAGAAATATGGAACAAGTAATAAAAGAACATAGGAAATAATAAAGGGACTAGCCATTGCCTGAGGGTATGGCTGGTGTAGGTCTGCTTTGTCTATCTTCCTACATTTCTTGTTGTTGTCCAGGTGTCTCCATAGACTCCAAGTCCTGAAAAAGATAAAGAAATGAAATAGATATTCAAAGATCTAAGCAATGTCTGGTTCTTGTTACTACTTGCAATGCACTAATACTATCTATTATCCATCTACCTAGATAGGAACAATCATAATCATCATCAAAGAAAAAGGATATTTTTTTCTAATGTGTTTGTTTCATGCACAAGTATAAATTCATTTGTCACTGATATGTGGACACAAATGGGCTCCCGCAAGGGTTTGAGCCCATCTTATCAGCAAAGAATATATTGTTACACAGAGATATATAAGAACGGAAAAATCAGATTGCATAAGGTTTTATTTCATGTCAAAATTTTAGAATTGCATGCTCAAAAGGTATTATTCTAGTCACAGATTGTACATGAGATTCATGACTTTTCACTGTTCAGTATAGAGTAAATAATTTTTTTTCAAGAAATAGGAAAAAGCCAACAATATAAAGGTATAGTAAAACTACTTCTTTCAGAACATTGGGAGCCATAATTTCATGTACAAATGAATTATTTTTTAGAATACTTTAGAAGAGGCTTTCAAAATAAAGAAAGAAAAAGATTTGCAGTTTTCTTTTTAAACAAAAGAGTGAACATGTTTACCTCCAAGAAGCAGAATATTGTGAAGAGCAGTCGTGACCATGGGTATCTCTTAGAGTTATCAAAGATAGAATAGGGACGGCAAATTTTTTTTTGCTAAGGAAACCACTGCAATTTTCATCAGTATCATATGATGCACTTCAAAATGCTAAGAAGGTGGTATTAAAAAATATAAACTTCTTCAAGAAAGGAAAACATGCAGATTTTTCATAGGTTTTTATTTTCAATGTCCAAAGCAACAAGTATTTTTTGACAAATTCACACTTTCATACCCAGATCAACATATAACTTGTCATAAAAACAATAAGTACTTCTTTTAAAATAGATGACCATGGTGGATTCAACAAAGCAACAAGTTTTCAGATTTTACAAGGAAAATTTTGCGAATTTCTTTTAAAGAAAGCCATCATGATTTCTTTCAAAAAACAAAAGTATACATGGAGCAGTAGTAATTCGTGGATGTTTAATTTTAAAATCAAATTCAGGGTTTCATTTAATAAACAGTAATGGAGGCCATGAGTTCAAGAAAACACATATTTTAAAAGATTTTCAAAATGCAAGAAGCTACCACAGCTAGTTTTCAGAATCATTATAAGCTTTTCTTTCAAAACACTGATGGTCGTGATCTCATACGGAAGCAGAAGGTTTTACAAAAATAGACCTCAAAATTTTCTCTAAAATTTAAAGGGGTTTCAAATGAGAAGTCACAAGTTTCTTTAAGAGGTTATCAAAAGACAAAAATCTCTTAACAAGCATTCATCGTCTCAGCCATGACTGCATTCAGTATGGTGGCTAGAAATCTTTTAGAAGGAAGGAAAATATTATAAGCAAATATATAGAAAACAATATCTTTTCATGGCAGCTAGAGCAAAAGAAAAGTATACAAAATGATAGATTCAACACAACATGGTCTCTTACCCATGTTTTGAAGTATCTTTCTTGCAGTCAACTCCCAGATTTTACTCCATTGTGGCCATGCAATTAAACAGAGGTGTTATTTGGAGTTGAGAACCTCAACAAAATTCTGTGTTATCTCCTTCTATGGCGGTTGAAGCAACACTTTCCCTTCTCTCATGGCGACATCATAGGGTTTAAAAGACCCTATTCACAAGCGGCTTCCATTTTTCCCCAAAGCATCGAAATGTAATGACAAAACAAGTGTTTTGTTTTACTTTAGGGGAAAATTCATCAAAAGTTAAAATTTTTGTATTCATTTTTTAAATTCGATACATTGCTTTATGTCAGTTTTTATAAAGTCTAATAAAATTCACTCATAAATATAAATTTCCATAATATTTAAGTAATATAATGATATATTACTTAAATTAAAGTAATATATGAAAATATTACTTAAATATTTACCAAATGAGTAAAATTTTATTAATGTTTTTACAAATAATGTAATTAAATGATAATTAATTGATGTTTTATCAATCAAATAATTATTATTTAAAGATTGCAACTTTGGAGTTAAAAATGTAAGTCTATTTTCGGATTTGGGGAAATAGGGGGTTGAAAAGTCAAGTGGTGATGCATGGAAGGAGGAAGAGGTGGCAATTTAACTTGTTGTTATTGCTGGTTATGGATCTAGACTCTTTTATGAGTCATTTGAGTATTTTTAGGGACTGTTATGGCCAAACTGAAGTGGTCATTCATTGTGAATGGATAGATAGGTCTTTTAGACCATTTGGACTCCTTAGGTGGAGGTTTAGAGGCCACTTGTTTAGGGATTTTTCTCACATCTGACCCCTGCATTTTGAAATGTAGTTTCCACTTTTTGGGGGTTGTAGGTGGGAGTTTTCATTTGTATCCTTCCTCCTTGTTCATTGTGGGTTAGTGGATCTTTGGGAGGAGATACTTATGCACTTGTGACTTTCTATTCTTGGCATTATTTTCTTCATTTTTTTGATCTATTCATGTGTTGAGAATTATTTTGTTTTCTTTGAGCATAATACATATACAAAGGACCTATTTTGGAGAGCTATTCATTTGCAGATTCAGTGACTTGATGTTATTTGATGTGTTATTTTTTGACCTCAACATCTATCTCATTTTCTACATTTCTAAGAAATAGTTATGTTATTCATAGGTTGTGAGTTATACACCTTGTTGATAGATTTTGAATGTGGCCAAGGTCCTTTCATTTTCTATTATTTAAGATTTTTCTCCTAAAATACTTATATGAATAACAGTTCATTCAAAGGTTTTTGTTCAGATTGTATTAGTTCAATTTTTCATTGTGCAAGGATAGAACATTGTTCTTCATTCTCATCTGGTGTATCACCTCTTTTTCATTTTCATTCATGTTGTTTAATTTAAATCCTTCTTATCCATTTTCCATCAAGTTTCCAGGTTTCTTAGAATAGGTGAATACCAAGTTACATTTTATAGGACCCAGCCTAGAACCCAGAGGTTCAGTCACAGCTATAGTTTACCCACAAGCTAGTGATTCTTCCCATGTTACTCCAAAATTGCTTAAGTTTTATGACTTAACATATGGGTGAAAATTTTTGGAGCTAAAAAAGGTCACTATTGATTGTAAGTTGGCAATTAGAGCCATGAAAAGGTGTCAAATGCACTAAAAGTGCTAGAACATCTAATATTGCCTTATTACAAAAATAGGCCTATAAGGGTCACTACGGGGTCTAGATGACCTTAGGAAGAGTATTTTGGTATGGATTAGAGTGTTTAAAATCTTAGATAAGTGTATAAGAAAAGGGATATCATGTTATGGTCGAGTTGACATGGGTAGTTGTCGACTTGACAACTTTTACAAGATTGCAATTTGTAAACAGTCAGTTTGAGGGTAGTTATAGGTGGTTGGTCAGTTTAATTCAATAAAACAAGTTAAATATACTTGTAAACACATTTCAAAGGGAGAGAGTTGAATTAGGAAGCATAAACAAAGTATAAAATTGTATTTTAATTCTACAATTTTTTGATTTTCCAGAAATATAGTCACTTTCTCTGTATTGCACGCCACCTTAATGCATCTATCTTGAGTTATTATTGATTGAAGTGTTAGAGGCATGAATAAAATGTATTTTTATGGTTTAATCATCCCATTTGGAGTTGTATAGAAGGAGAAATGAGATTTTTTGTGAAAACAATCAAAACCCTCTCCTTGGGTAACCCAAGAGTGTAGAAATGTAATTTATTGAATGTTCCACATTGAATAAGGACTCTTCATGAGGGGGAATTATGGAGGAAAAATTTTAGACTACCCCTATTGGTGTGCAAAAGACTATGTATTGAATTCACATGCTATGAAGATGGAGGAGTGACCAGACTGTCTTACAGGAAAGAAGGGGCTGACTCTCACAGTCATAAGTTTGAGTACTTTGTCCATACTTAAAGTGTGTTTGGGCCATGGAGGAATGATGAGGATGAAGGTATGTCTGTATACCACAAGTAGGATTATTGGAGGTACCATAGGATCCCATCTTGAAGGTGCAGTAATCAAAGTTATAGGGTTTGGTATGACTGTCACAGAATGATAGCACTTTGGTAAATTGACTTGTTTTGTGTAGAAGTCTAAATGAGATGGATTAATGGATTGGTATGGGTGTGAAAAAATTTTAGATAGGTGTTATTTTTTCTTGGGGATGAAAAGACAATGCCAAATATTCTTAGGGGAATGATATAGATGACTGTCCCAAGTAGGGAGTCATGAGTCACATAATCAATGTCTTTAGGACAGTTGATTGTATTTACTTTGTAGACTAGAGGCGTCAAGGGTGTAGAATTTGTTTTGAATTAGTAAGGGTTGTATAGATGATTGGGTGTAGGGGAATCCAAAAATTGATTTTTAGTTTCATGATAAGAACCTATTGAAGGATGGTGTGAGAGGACAGTCATAAGGAAGTGGAAGAGGATTATGGAGTGAAAGTTTGGTGATGGATGGATGGTACATAAGGTGTGGAGAAAAAGTGGACTAGAGAATTTATTTGACCACTTATCTCTATATCCTATGACTCTTTGAAAAGTTTCCACATCATTTGTTAAGCCGAAAGGAATTCTTACATATACATAAGTACCCCATGGTGTAGTAGATGCAATCTTTAATTATTCAGATTCCTTGACCATAACTTGGTTGTATCCTAAAAATCCATCCATCATTGGAATTAGTTCAAACATAGTGAATCTCTATAACATGGCTTCCATGTTGGGAAAATCATAGTAATCCTTTAGTGAATTAATCTTCAAATTTCTGAAATCTACACAGAGTTTGATAACTCCATTCTTCTTTCTTACTGGAACCAATTTTGATACCCATGTTGAATGTATGATGGGTACCAATACAGGACTACTACTCTACAATGGTGCAACATCTAAATCCATGTACTTTCAATGTATGGTACTTAAACATCCATTACATCTTCATATGTTGACAAATTATTTGTAGGGTTAATATCCTCCGATGCATCTTAAATTATTACTTGTGCATTATCAATGGTAAGATCAATCAGATCTTCTTGGCATGTGCTATTCTTTATTTTATTAGTGCTTGTATCACCTTGATTCTTCTCAGTTTCTTGTTTCTTAGAGTAATATATATCTGCTATATATCTTTCCATTTCTTAGCAGTTTCCTTCTCTACTAAAAGTAGGTCTCCACTCATTATCTTCAAGGCACTTTAACCAAAAATCCTTTTGAATGTTTCTTCGATGCATCTTCAATCTCAAATGGTGCTAGGTTGGGAATATTATGCACAAGAGATATTTCTCTCATTTCCTTCTCAACATTAATTGCATACTTCCAACGTGCATCATTTTTTTTGTAGATCTCTTCAGGTACTTTATCTTCAATCTTAATAGGAGTCACTCTTTGTCTCATCAATGTCACAACAACTGCATCTTCTATCTTTTCTTGTCTTCTTCATTTCTCTTCAAATACTTTAATGTTCTAAATCCTCTGAATCCTCCTGATTCTTTTTACCCTTCCAAAAATTCATCAATACTTCATGGATCTAGTGAGAGATGATCCATTCTAACAGATTTATCTGGCTCATCAGATTTAGTCTCACTATCTTTATTAAGTACTAAATTTCTTCATGAACTTATTGTTGGTTTACCTCCTTGTGTTCTACCTTTCGGTTGAGCTATTATAGAAACTTTCTTATCATTCGGTTTCACTAAAGATAATTTGTTTCTTCCAGTACCTCTCATTCTCTATGAAGTTACAAGTGTCAATTGTATATCAACAACATCAATAGATTTCTCATCATTTGTGTCTTCAACATTTTTGTCATCCATTTTCAATGTCTTGGTCGGATTGTCAATCATCTTTCTTGTTTTCTTGATTGCTTTGGGTATTACTATGTTTTACTTGTTTCTCACTTTCACTTCTTCATAAGTTCCATACCTCTTAGCTTTGGGATCAACAGGTTTGGAAAGTAGTGCTTCAATCTTTTGTGATACAATATCAATTTCTAGTTCATAACCTGTCAGTTGTATCCATTCGGCTCTAGGCTCAACATCCTTGATAATACATGTGTTAGTGTCAACCTCAAAACATATATATTATCTTGATACTTTTACACTAGTTTAGGTGGTATCCTATACCTATTATGCATTCTTTCTTGGACATTTAGAAAATATTTAGACATGATAGCATCAAAATTATCTCCTAAACTTTGTATGTACTCATTTATTTGATAAATAATCGATCTGTCAGGGATCCAAAATACATCTCCAATGGAGGGAAATGAATTATAACAATAGAATAATATACATACCAATAATGAACTAAACTTTAGTGTATTATTCTTTCCTTCCCTGATTGTGTTCATATTGTCTTCTAATTTCTTCAGCAAGATTTCACATACATCCAATTTAATTCCTTTCTTTACTAACTTGAATGCCAAATCCACTGCTTTGCATGGTACACTATCGACTCAGGATGCTTGGAATACTTAGTATGATAAGATATTGAAAGCATACTGTAACTTAGGGTCTATTACTATGGATATTCTCATCCCTTTTTATCCCATTGTGCTTTAGTAAACTCGGTGATCTTACCCTTGTCAATTTTCTTAGTGCCCTTGGGCTTGTCTCTGATGGGGAATTCATTAATGATATGCAATATATCCTTAGTGATTTCATAGGTTCATATAACCATATGAATTGGTCATGTACTTGACTGAGTACCATTCTTATCCATATTGTCCTAAAAACCCTTGGTAAGTGAACAATGTGTATCAAACATTTTTCTTGTAGGTGAATGTGCTCGTACTTCACTTTCCCATTCTCACACAACTTGTTGAATGATGTATTTATTTAATATTTGCACAAATCCTCAATCTTAAAATGTATAAATGTGTGTACATCTTTGACTAAAATAACTCTTGGCAGTATTGAAGATAGGGCTCCCATCATATCTGTCTCAGCAGCTATGGCTAGGGGTAATTTGTATTTCAGATTAACTTGTTCTACTTCTTTCACAACTGTAGGTGTTTGTAACTTTGGTGGAATTGATATATTCAAATTCTTTGACTAAACAAACTAGGGCACGCTTCAAAAAACCATGACTTTGCAAACTCAACTCGGAATATATCTCAATTGTTTCTTAAAACTCTTGCAAAGATTCACAAAATACCTTATAGCCTCTTTGAATTTTCTTAGGATAGTCTCTCTGCAAATGTGCTCGATGTTCTATAAAATTTAGGTTCAAATGATTTGCAAAATGACATATTTATAATTTTCCTCGATTAGGGTTTCCAATGACTCTATTAATGCACATTAAATGCACTTGTTGAGTCTCTTTTATATTTTTTTACCCTCTGGCTAGTTACTTTTCTCAACCGAGTTAAACAAAATAACTATATATATAACCATATTCATCCAAAACTCATACAACTCATCCAATTGCAGATCAATATGCTGATATGGATCTTAACTCTATTTCTAGGAACTAAAGTAGAATTTATTATAAGCATTGAGTTCCTACATACCTCTCACCGACTAGGTGGAGCTTGATGCAACCAACTTGGTATAGATGGTGTAGTTTGTGCTTTCGGATGATGTCCCTTCATCCCGAGTCTTTCTCCTCCAGGTTTTGTTCATTTATTCTTAAATTTCCTCAATAGTAGTAGGGGATTTTACTTCAGTTTCATCTTCGATCGGTGCATCACCTCAGTATCTACAATTGTTCACAAGGTGTCCTACCTTATGAAAATGAAAACATGTCATGCTAGTATTTTTTCATGCTCTTTTGTTGTTCCTTCTATGCATCAAATTTTAGTTTCCAACAGTGTTTCCATACCTTCCAGATGATATTTACATCAAATTATTGTATTATAGTCCCCTAGTATAGAAGTGCTTGTCGGGTTGGTTTTAGCATTCTCTTGGTTAGGCTTCCAATTGTCATTTATTTTCTATATTCACACTCTTCAGATTTGTGTCCAAATTTATTACAATTATTGCAGTAACCATCAAACTTAGGTTTCCTTGTGTTGTTAGCAAGATTAGTTCTGCATTCAAATGCTTGATGTCCATACCTATTGTATCTAAAAAAATAACCATCAAACTTAGGTATACTTGGTGATTTACCTTTCCTACTCTTGTAGACATTAGCAGTATGTTCAGGCTTCCCATAGTAATAGAAACTTGGCTTCTTTTGTCTTAGTGGGGATGCAATACTTTCCTCTTTATGTGCTTTTGATGATTCTCCTTTCTCGATGGTGATGTCCTCTTTGAATCCAATACCTATTTTGTCATTTATTTTCTGCTGATTCTTGAATTGTTGATCTAGATATTTTAGTCCTTCATTTTTTATTTTCAATATTGCATTTGCATCTTTCACATTTTTCAATCTTTGATCTATTCTTTCAATTTAAAACTTCTATGCTTGATTCTCAAATTATTTTCTGGTGTTATCTTGATTTTCACTCATAATTTGATCGACCATGTCATAGTGAACTTGTGTCATTCTCGTGATCTCATTATCCTTTCCAATAGGTTTATTTCAACTTGTCTTTTATCATCTTCATCCATTTTCTTTTCATTTTCATCAATCCTCTTTTCTTCAATCAATTCGGTCATTCTTATCATGCTAGTTTCAAGATCTATCTTTATTGGGTCCAACTGGTATGTGTATCATTCATTTCTAGTACTTATTTTATAGTTATCTCAGATTCATCAGTAACATTTCCTTCATATGTTGTTTCAGGTGTATCAACTTGTTCTTATGTGACTTTTATTTCATCATAAATTCTCAATCTAACCCTTAGAGATCTCTCAAGTTTCTTCTTTAGATCAATGACTAACTCTCTTGCACCTTCCAATTTAGATTCAAGACCATTAATTCTTTTGAATTGCCTAAAAATTTCCATGACTAGGATCTTTAACTCTCAGGAGGTCAAACCCTATAACTCAAGAGTAATAGCTATGATACCAATTGTTGGAATGACTTATGGAAAGTTGAGACTGAGAGGGGAAGGGAGAATTAGTTATTGGAAAGATTGTTGGAAAGCTACAATGGAAACAACTATTGTTTTGTAATTGATGTTAGGTCTTAACTGGTGAGACTATTACTATTTGTTTGAGTACCATATCTATTGATTAATGAAGGAGATTTAACAAGAAGACCAAGTGGAATGGTTGAGCTATGGGAAATCACAAGGGTACTTGATCAGTTGACACATTGGCAAAGTAATGTGTTGTTTATCTTTCAATGACAGTTTACTGAGAAAATTTTATGCCAACCAAGTTTGTGTTGACCGATCACCAGTGTATGTCAAGCATAATTTCTAGTGTCGACCGAGTGTCAGTAAATTGCTCAGGAACACAGTGTTGGCCGAGAAGGAGTATTTTGGTAATTATTGAGATTTGAGATCTCTAGCCAACATAGTTGATTTTATTGGGATATGTAAAATTTAATTAAGGATAAGCACGATTGATCCACACTATGTAAATGCATGGGTAACCATAATTAATGCATGGATCAAAGATTCAATTAGTGATTTCTTTGGAGAAATAAATTAAACGTAATGATGGAAAGATCCATTGGATCTGACCTAACCTAAGATCTACGATCTTGATTAAGTGGCAAAGATTTATTTTAACTAGATGAAGAGGTATAAGATAAACTCAAGGGGTTATTCATGGATATAGAGTGTGTGTATGATGAGCATGCAAGAGGATTGCATGTTTAATTGCCTGATTGACATGATCTAAGAAGAGAAGTCTGAGCAGAGAAGTAGAGAGTTTCATAAGTACTTTCTTGATAGATTTCCAAGAAGATCTAAAGATTGAAATGAGAATGGAGGCCACTCAGTGAATTATCATTAGAGCTGAATTGGATCTAGATTTGCAAAGTAATTTGTATGTATCAGGTCACACATGTTGATTACTTTCTAACCATTATATTAGTCAAATTCCTTTGACTAGGTTGACCTAACAGTCATTGTATAAATGCTTTTAGAAAGGTGACATTCAGGTGGAATGTTCTAAGTCCTCTAACAAGGCCACTCCTGATAGGGTGATTAAATCCTTTAACCAGGTCACATTTAGCAATGTGTTTTCTAACCTTTAACAAGGTTGGCTGCTAATAGCACTTCAGAAGAGTGAAAACTTGATATCATGTTATTGGTGGTTTTTCCCATATTGGGTTTCCACGTTAAATATCGATGTCAACTTGTGTGAATGTTTATGTTGTGTTTTACTGTTAAGTTTCTACAAGCTTATTACATTTGAACAGTAAACTGCATATGCATGTTGTTGTTTTACGTTATTGCTACCGAGTAGATCTGAGTTGTTCAAATTGGTATAAAGTTTAAATGGGCACATCTAGACCCGAGAATAACTGATTCACCCCCCTCTTAGTTATTCTAAATTCATTCTAACAATTGGTATCAGAGCTTTGGTATCTTGAAAATATTTTGAAGGTACTTGGAGAAAAAGATCAAGATGTATAAAAATGAGGTACCAAAGTTGAACAAAGATAACTTCCCTGCATGACAAAGTTTGATGAATTTGCATCTAGCTGGTATTGGTGATTCTGCTAAGCACTATGTTGAATGTGATTATGTAGCCCCCACTGCACCTGCCACAATTGCATAGTTAAGAGAAAAGAAGGAACACAATCAAGCAATGCTGGAGATTGCATCATCTCTGAACTATCATGAGTTTGAAGACATAAGGAATTTTACAACTACAAAGAAAATGTGGGATGTCCTTGCAACCATCTATGGAGGTGATACGAATGTACTAAGAACCAAAACTGAAAGCTTAAGAGGTAATTTTGATGAAATGAAAATGCAAGAAGGAGAAAATATAGTTCAATATTATGGTAGGATAAAGGAAGTTGTAAATTCTATTAGAGGAGCTAAGGGAATCATTGATGATAACACCATTATGAGAAAGGTACTGAGAACACTTCTTCCTATATATGATATTAGAGTCTCTACAATTTAAGAGTTAAGATGTACTCCTAATAATAATTTGACTTTGGAAGGTCTGGTAGGGAGACTTACTGCATTTGAAATGTCAAATTTTGACAACTAGACCCCACAAGCTATTGAATCTGTATTCAGATCCCAGTTGGTCCTTAATAAATCAAAGAAAGAAAAGAAATGTGTGAATAGTGATAGTGACACTACTAATGATGATCTGGAAGAACTTGAAGCACTTATGGCAAGAATAATATCTAGAGGAAAAGGAAAATTCAAAGGTAAACTTCCTATCATTTGTTTTTCATGTAACAAAGTTGGTCATATTGTTGCTAGATGTCCTAATAAGAATGACAAAGATGAAAGAAGAGACAACAAGTA
>MU228559.1:581226-628120 GCA_018584345.1 Thuja plicata | reverse complement strand
AATGATATAGAAGTTGTGTATGTTGCTATGAAAGATGATTCTGATGATGATGAGAAAACTGCATTAATTTCTTATATGAGTAAAGGTGACCATTGGATTATTGACAGTGGTTGTTCACATCACATGAATGGTGATAAAGATAAATTTGAGACCCTAGATCAGTTTAATGGCGGTTATGTTAAATTTGGTAATGATGCACCATGTTTGGTTAAAAGGAAAGAATCAATTAACTTGACTGACAAGATCATATGTGACAATGTATATTGGGGTGATGATCTTAATTATAATTTATTGAGTGTTGCATAGCTGAATAATTCTGGTTACAGAGTTGAATTCCATCACAAGAAGGCAAAGATCTATGATGCCACTAGAGAACTAGTTGGAAGTGGTGAGCAAACAAAAGGTAAATTGTTTTACCTAGATTTAACTAATGAGACATGCTTGTTTGCACAATATAATGATGTTTGGTTATGGCATAAAAGGTTGTGTCATGTAAACTTTGATAACTTGGTAAGCATAAGAAAATTGAAAAAGTTAGAGGGCTGCCTAAGTTAAAGAAACCTGAAAATGCAATGTGTAAGCAATGTCAATTGGGAAAGATGACTAAATCTAGTTTCAAGAGCAAGACTCATACTTCTGAGGAAATACTGGATTTAGTTCATACTGACCTTTGTGGTCCCATTGGTGAGAAAAGTTACTGTGGAGGTAGATATTTCATTCTATTTGTTGATGATTACTCAAGAATGATGAATTTTATGTTTCTAAAAGAAAAATCTGATGTATTCCAATTATTTAAGTGGTACTTGGAAAAAGTTGAAAAGGAGACATGTAAAATTCTGAAATGTTTGAGATCTGACAGAGGAGGTGAGTTTCTCTCCAATGAGTTTAACATTTTCTTCAATGATCAAGGGATAAAAAGACAGATCTCCGCACCTAGAACACCACCACAGAATGGTATTGCTGAGAGAAGAAATAGATCTATCATGGATTTTGCCAAAACATTAATGATGGAGAAAAATGTTGTACAAAAATATTGGAGGGAAGCTATAAGTACAACAATCTATACCCTGAACAAAGTACAAGTCAAGAAAGGTACTACTGCTACACCTTATGAGCTTTGGTATGGATATGTACCTAATGTAAAATATTTCAAAGTTTTTGGAAACAAATGTTTTATACTGAAGGATAAAAGAAATGAAAAACTTGATGCTAAAGGTGAGGAAGGCATATTTCTCAACAAAAATTAAAGCATACAAATGTTTGAATTCTAACACTAACAAAATTGTGGAAAGTGCAAATGTTAGAATTGATGAGTATGAAGAAAGAAATGAAGTTGAAAGCACACATGAACCTGAGAGTTACAAATCATTTGTCTATCTAGATGAGGAAGATTCTAATACATTACCTGAACCTAAGAATGAGGTTTCCGAGCAACAACTAGCAGCTGTCAAGTCACAGAATGAGGATGCTGGGCAACATGAGGTAATTTCCAAGCTATTTGATGGAGATGTCGAGTCACAAAATCAACCTGGATTGAACATGAATGATCAATCTGAAGTGGAAAAATAACCTACTCTAGAAAATTATGTGAGGAGGCACCACAAACCTAATCAAATCATAGGATCGAAGGATTCTGTAGTTATGACAAGAAGCAAGTTGAGAGATGGTACATGCTTACTATGTGATTTTGAGCCCAAAACAGTAAAAGATTCCTTAGACAATGAAGACTGGATAAAAGCCATGAATGAAGAAATTGAACAGATTGAGAAGAATAAGACTTGAACACTTGTACCTAGGCCGAATGACAAGAATGTAATTGGAACTAAGTGGGTATTCATAAATAAACTGAATGAATATTGAGAGGTAACAAAAAAAGATAGACTGGTATGCAAGGGTTATGCACAAGAGGAAGGAATTGATTATGGAGAGACATTCGCCCCAGTTGCAAGATTAGAAGGAGTAAGAACATTACTTGCATATGTAACCTATAGAGGTTTTAAATTCTATCAAATGGATGTTAAGTCAGCTTTTCTAAATGGAATATTAGAAGAAGAAGTTTACAATGAACAAGATGATGGATTTGTAGACCCAAGTAAGAGGGAAATGGTTTGTAGATTACACAAAGCACTATATGGATTGAAGCAAGCACCAAGAGCATGGTATGAGAGATTGCACAATTATTTGGTAAAAATTGGATTTGTGAGAACCAATGACAACAACAATCTGCATTTGAAGGTAGAGAAATGTAAAGGTACTTTATTGGCTGAAATTTTTGTTGATGCCATTATATTTAGTGGACAAGATGTGTTATGCCAAGCATTTACAAAAGAGATGCAAACTGAATTTGAAATGTCTATGTTTGGTGAGATAAAAAAATTTGTTGGCTTACAAATATATCAGATGAAGAATGGTATCTATATTACTCAATAAAAATATGTCAAGGAGATACTAAATTTTTTTGGAATGGAAGATTAAAAACTAGTGAGTACACCCATGGCTACTAGACAAAAGTTAACAAAAAATGATGATACAAAAGAACTGAATCAAACCCTTTACAGATCAATGATTATAAAGCTGCAATATGTTGTGCATAGCAAACTTGATATTGCACTAGCTGTTGGTATTGTTGCAAAATTTTCTACCAATCCTAACGAAACTCATATGATGGCAGTAAAAAGGATTGTGAGATATTTGAAAGGAATAGATGAATATGGTCTGTATTACAAAAGGAATGATAAGTTTGAGCTTAGAGTTTACACTGACTCTGATTGGGCTGGAAATGTGGATGACAAGAAAAGCACCACAGGTGTAGCATTTCTTCTGGGAAAAAGATTAGTCTCATGGACAAGAAAGAAATATAATTGTACCTCACAGTCTATAGCTGAAGCCGAGTATCTGGCAGTAGCAGTTAATTGTTCTAATATTGTGTGGTTGAATATACTACTGAAAGGTATGAAAGAAGAGATCATAGAACCAGTTGTCATATATTTTGATAACAGGAGTGCCATTAATATTTCTAAGAACCCTGTGATGCACTCTAAGAAAAAGCATATAGCTATCAAGTATCATTAATTGAGGGAGCTAGTTCAGAAAAAGGAAGTGAGACTGGAATATGTGAATACTAAAGAACAGTTAGCAGACATATTTACAAAGGCACTACCCAAGGATGTTCATGAGTATCTATGAGGTAAATTAGGGGTGATTCCCCTAACTAAGGCTAATTAGTTCAGAATGGTATTATTGCATCAAACTGTTATACTAAAAATATTTGACACATTGATGCACATGGAGTCACACTTTAGGATGCTGCCTAAAGTTGTGAAAGACAGACAAAGATAGAAAAGAGGATCAGTCATAAGCGAGATGACATGAACAACATGCTACAGAGTTTAGAACAGAAGAATCTACATGATGAAGATGTCAATGTCTTTGGCATTGTTGTCAAAGAGGGAGAAGTTTACTGAAAAAGGGAGATTTTACTATACTTAGAGAAAAAGAGATTGTTGTCAAAGAGGGAGAGATTAATAAAAGAGGGAGTCTACAGATGAACAGAAATAGAAAGATTTCAGTGTGATCACAAACACAGAGGGAGAAAAGTTTTACAAGATGAGAATAAAAATGAAACTAAAGACATTAATGAATATTTGTTCATATCAAGGAACACATGCAAAGTTTTTGGATTGTATGGTAAATATGGTTGAAAATTATTGTTTTATTGTTTAGTGTTTCCATCAATGCTAAAGAGGGAGATTGTTGGAAAACTACAATGGAAACAATTATTGTTGTCATTGATGTCAAACCTTAACTGGTGAGATGATTGCTATCTATTTGAGTACCATATCTATTGATTAATGAAGGAGATTTAACAAGAAGACCAAGTGGAATGGTTGAGTTATGGGAAATCACAAGGGTACTTGATCAGTTGGCACATTGACTTGAAGTAATGTGTTGTTTATCTTTCGATGACAGTTTACTAAGAACAATTTATGCTGAGAAAGTTTGTGTCGATCGAGCACCAGTGTATGCCGAGCATAATTTCTAGTGTCGACCGAGCGTCAATAAATTGTCGAGGAACACAGTGTTGGCCGAGAAGGAGTATTTTAGTAATTGTTGAGATTTGAGATCTCTGGCCAACATAGTTGATTTTATTGGGATATGCAAAAGTTAATTAAGGATAAGCATTATTGATCCACACTATGTAAATGCACAGGTAACCATAATTAATGCATGGATCAAAGATTCAATTAGTGATTTCTTTGGAGAAATAAATTAAATGTAATGATGGAAAGATTTGTTGGATCTGACCTAACCTAAGATCTACAATCTTGATTAAGCGGAAAATATTTATTTTACCTAGATGAAGAGGTATAAGATAACCTCAAGGGGTTATTCATGGATATAGAGTGTGTGTATGATGAGCATGCAAGAGGATTGCATAGTTAATTAACTGATTTAGCATGATCTAAGCAGAGAAGCAGAGAGTTGCATAAGTACTTTCTTGACTGATTTCCAAGAAGATCTGAAGATTGAAATGAGAATAGAGTCCACTCAGTGAATTATCATTAGAGCTAAATTGGATCTGGATTTGCAAAGTAAGTTATATGTATCAGATGACACCTGCTGATTACTTTCTAACCATTGTATTAGTCAAAATCCTTTAACCAGGTTGACCTAACAGTCATTGTATAAATCCTTTTAGCAAGGTGATATTCAGGTGGAATCTTCTAATTCCTCTAACAAGGCCACTCCTGATAGGGTGATTAAATATTTTAACTAGGTCACATTTAGCAATGTGTTTTGCAACCTTTAATAGGGTTGACTCCTAACAGAGATTACTTCAGAAGAGTGAAAAATTGATAGCATGCTATTGGTGGTTTTTTCCATATTGGGTTTCCACATTAAATAATGGTGTCAACTTGTGTGAATTTTTATGTTGTGTTTTACTATTAAGTTTCTACAAGCTGATTACATCTGAACAGTAAACTACATATGTATGTTGTTGTTTTATGTTATTGCTGCCAAGCAGATCTGAGTTGTTCAAATTGGTGTAAATTTTAAATGGGCACATCTAGACCTAAGGATAACTGATTCACCCCCCCTCTTAGTTATTCTAAATTCATTCTAACATTAGTACAACAAAAAACTTTTATAAATTAAATTGTATGCTTCTACTTCTATTTACCGATTTCAATAACTCGAAATAAAACATAAAACATAGCATAAAATCATTCAATTAAATGAACCAATAACTCCATGATTTATTTTTTGTAGAAATCCTTGGTTAGAGGATAGAACTACAGTGGGGATGACACCCACAACCTTCACTAACTGCAGTATAAAGGATGTTCGGTTAGAGCTTACATAGTTTAGATATTTTTATAGCTTACCTAGTTAAGAGTATACAAAGAGTTTTTAGGCCTACCAAGTTAGAGGATTTTACAATCTCTACACTTAGAGATGTACCCTATTAAAGGTTTTACATAAATCAGATTGGTTAAGATCTACCCAATATTGAGATTTCTAGCTCTCAATACAATAGTATTAACAACTTATAAATATCTTCTATAATGCATCAATTAAAAATGTTGATAAGACTCTATATGCTCTGAAATACTTTTTTTACCTCAATTAAAATTTGTAATAGTGCTTAGATTTACCCTGCTGTAGAAAAATATCAGCTCGGTGCACTCTTCTCTGATTTCTATTCTTCAATAACCGCCTTCTTTGTGTTCTATCATGTCTCCTCTATTGTCTCAATATCTCTCTTCTACTATTTAAATCATCCTTTAATTATAATATTAATTGCCTCTTAATCTTATGCATTAGTTCGCTGACAAATTATTTTGACTGTTAGGTATTCTTTCCACTTGGTGACTGTGTCACTTTTACCTCGGTACTTGGTCTTTTTATTGTAAATAGCAATCTTTGATGAACCACTTAGCCTTCTCCTCAGATCTTCTCTTTGAATTATTTTGATTTTTGATCATGTAACAAACTCACCTTCTTTAATTGTATGATCATAGTTAATATGGTAACAATGTATTAAATTCATCCTTATCGCTTTATAATCCATTAATTAACTCGATAGAGTAACTTACCTTCACTTGATTAACTTGTTCTTTAGTACTCGATAATTGTCAACTCGGTGTACTGTTTGTGCTCTTGGTGTTCAATAAACTGTATTCTCTCACTGTAGTGTCTTGTTCTTTACCGACTTCACTTCCTTTCTCAGTGTACATTACTGACTAATCTTAATTTTCTTTTCTTCCTTTCACCGATTGAATCTTCTGATTATTATGACTTTGTCTAAAATAATGAAAACAAAATATTTTATAGAGATAAAAAAGAGATCTTCTCTACAGGCCTTTAAATCGTCATATGACCATGAAAAAACATGCCTATACTTCTTGAGAAGATCAATTAATAACTTTCTAATTTTAGGAGATAGCTTCCTACCAATATATACATTCTTAGGAGCTTCAATTGTCCCTAAGTTTACTTCTTCCAAATCTTCTAGTTTGTTTATAGTCTTTGCAAAAAGCAATTTATCCTTATTATCAAATGCTCTCTTGAGAACAACTAATCTTTTTAGAGAAATATTTTATTTCAACTGTAGGAATTCCATACCAAAAATATTATCTTTACCATCCAAGGTTTCCACACATCCACTGAAATCCATCTCCTTGTTTCCGAAGTCTGCTTCATAATGTAAAAATCTTTGAATATACACATCATCTTTAAAAACTTGTCATCTTTCAACATTATTTGGTATGGAAGGCATAGATTGAACCTCTATCTTAGAGATTCCTACAAATGTGATATCTTTTGGCCCTAAAATAATATTGGATAGAAAATTTTCCATTCTATTTTAGCTTCTATCCATCCAATCAATACCAAATACATCAAAGTTTTCCAACTCATCCCAAAAATATTTATGTACTTCTTCAGTCTTTGGTTCTTTGAGGCATATTTGGATATGATCTGAGATACTACTAATTCAAAATCTCCAATTACTCTGATATTTTTTATTCCATGTCTTGAGGCCAACCTCAATCCAATCAACAAAGCCTCATATTTTGCAGCATTATTTGTACATGTAACAATAATGTAAAAGAGAATTTGAAATTCTTACCATTGGGAGCTATCAACAAAACTCCTACACCAGCTCTATTCTTAGAGCTTGCACCATCAAAATACATAACCCATAAGTTACCTTGGTTTGTTAAATTATTTTTATCCTCAGATAAAAGCATAGGATGAACTTTCCCTTCAACCTCTTTATCTTGCACTTGGAAAGAACCAATATCAGTGTCCAAAAAATGATTCATGTTATCATCTTCATCTTCTTCAATCATGTGAGAAATCCTAGTTTCCCAGGACACTTTGATATTTTTTCCACCAATGTTGAAATTTGCAAAGGATAAATCACATTTAATACTCCCACCCATTGAAGCACTTTACTTTCTTGATAATAACATTCCATATTGGGGAGGAATATCAACAACTAAGACACTCATTATCAATATTTTTTCAGGGTATGCAGCCAGATTATAAGGCAAGGCTTTGATAGTACCAATGATAGGTACTTCTTTAGAATCCATTGCCTGACATATTCCATGGGGATTATCAAATTGTAATCCTATAAACTTCATTACCTCTGCAGGAATAACAGTGTTAGATGATCCAAAATCTATCATGCAATTCTTTAGCATCTTACCATTTATAGCCAAAGTTAAGAAAAAGGGATCTAAAGCCCCCAAGGAAGTACTCACAACATTAATTTCAAGGTAAATATGAGAGATCTTTGAAATAATTTAAGCTCTCTTTTCCCTTAATTTCATACTTATCCTCTAAATTTCCCATTTTATTACTTCCTTCTCGTTTCTGAATTTTTGTTGAAGTGACACCATTCACCCATGTCAAGGCCTTTTCTTTATGTTCCCCAATTCTCACCATTTCCAACAATGGATCTTTGAAAATAATCTGTGATAGAAGTTTCCCCATATCAATAAGGGTGTATTTCATGTCAGAGAAATCTTGTTTCACATTAACAAGATTTCCATCCTCAACCCGAGTGGCCAAATTAGGCTCATCTCTCTTTAGTTGTTTATTATCCTTTTGAGGAGTGGGAACACTTATTTTTGGCATTTTATCTTTCACCTTATGCACAATATTTGGACCATTAGTATTTTTTCCTTTCTTAACCATTATCTTCTTGACACCCTCAACAAATTTTCCCTTCTCTTGTGTCTTCTTAGTGTCTACTTTGGTTTCCTTGAAGAAAATACTAGCTGGTTTGCCATCTGCGTTACCAACTATTCTTTTTCTTAAATTATAATTACTCCTTTCTTGAGTAACCATGTTAGTAGTGATATATGATATTTATTCATCAGAAGCTCTTCTAAACACATGGGGTTCTTCACCCTTTCTAGGATTACATCTCATATAATCAATTTCCCCTTCTTCTTCATCGGAAGGAATTTTCTGATGATATGCTTCTTTTCTTCTTGGTAATCAGATATATCTTGTTTTTCAATCTAATTATCAAAACCTAATTCACCCCATAGATGTGAATAATCCATAGCACAACCACTGTCATCATATAAGTCATCTTTGTCATCTCCTTGTTCCTCATTTGCAGATACTTTCAAGGCAACGACACAATAATCAAGATTATGTGGGGTTTGACAAGCTACACACCATGAAACATCATCACATATGTTAGAAAAGTCATTTTGCAAAGGATAAGGGGTCTTATCATCAATTTTATATTTGTTTTTTGGGAGAATAGGCTTCCCGTCCTTTCACTGGGTAGTATATGAGTAATTCTACATCGTTGGCTGCCAATTAAATTTGATAAAGGATGGCTTATCATTATTGGGAACCCTACTATTCTTATTTTATACAAGATTCAAATCCTTTAGAGCATTTAAAATCTTCTTGAGACTATCCTCTTCCTTATATTTCACATTAGAGGACTTATCTGATTCTTTTTTATTAAACCTAGCGGGCTTAAAATCTTCCCTTCTACCCACTTTTCCTGATACTCTTCTATTAGTCTCAATGTTAGCACTTGTCTTATAAGCTTTCCTAATATTTCTAGGATTATTTTCTCTATGAAGATATCCCATCTTAGCATCAAAAGAATTTAAATAGGTAGTAAGACATACCTTTTCATCAATCCTCATTAATTGGAAAAGCTTGTGCATGGCCCTTTGGAATCTTATATTGAACTTAAAAACTTCTTTATTTCAATTTTTCTTGATATTTTTGAACTCCTTCAACATGAATCCTTCATTAGTCTTGTCACCATAGTTCTCCTTGAAATAATTTTTAAATTCATCCATGGAATCCACACAATCATGAGGTGATCCTCTAAACCAATCCATAACATCCTCAATTAGTGAGTGAACACAAAGTTTTATCATTACATCATCATGTCCAATTTAATAATCATCCATTGTATTAGTAAAATTCTCTAAATACTCTTCATATGTAATGACATTATTACAAGCAATTTTAGGAATTTTATCTCTAATTTCATTTGGAATTGGATTAGGATAACCAAGAATACCAAGAAAAGAGAATTGTTTTTACCTTTCAACATAAATTGGTCCTATTTGGAGTGAACTATTATTATAGGAAGTAGATGCTTTGGAATTTGGTCTTGTAGCAATCCCAACACCAGCTAGTGGTGGAATATTTATTTCTTGCTTCATAAGGTTTCCAACATTTCCACTAGGTGCTGAGGAAATGGCAACAACATGAGAAGGCATAGAAGACTGCCTAAGAAATTCAATTTTATTTTTCATCTCTAAAGAAGAATCTTCCAACTCTACTTTCTCAAGCTCTTTGGCTATGATTTCATTCTCCCTTTAGCCTTCTTAAGATCAGTGTCCAATTTAAACATCAGATCCACTGGAACCATGTGACTCACATGCTTTTTTTAAAACTCTTGTCACCTTCCTCTTTCCTTTATCCTTAGGTTTTTGAGTAGTAAAAACTTGTTGGATGACAAGTTGCTCTTCAACCTTCTCAGGTGATGCAGTATAATTTATTTCCTCCAGGTCTAGAAATTGCCTTTTTAATTATTCAGATCTAATCTAATATTGTCTAATCCTATTCTCCTTTTCTTGTTCTCATTGTTTTTTGATGACAATATTCTCATGGACTCTCCTCTCCAATTCATCAAATTCTCCAGAAATATCTTTAGAATTTGGGAGTTGTTTCAGATTTTGAAATTTCTTTAGGAAATATTTCTCTTCTATGATTATGGACATGAGGCCTGTTTGTGGATAAAGATCTTGGAGCATGAAGGGAAATCATATCCTCTTCACCTCTACATTTAGTTATAGACCTCCTATCATGTCCTTGAGGTTTATTATGGACTACTTTCTTGGTATGTTGTGATCCACCATCACCTCTCTCAGTTTGAGAGTAGTAATCCTCATATATAGAAAATCCTAAATCCACAGCCTCTTCATTCTCTAATGCATTTCCTTCTTGGCTGGGTTGGATTGGATCTTCTACCCTAGTGTTCCTCTTTTGTCTCCAAGTTTGAGGAATAATCCTATCATTCTTCTCTTTCCTTGGTTGACTAGCTCTGGAGGTAGTTGGAAACTGAACATCCAATTTATCCTCAAGATGAATTTCATCTAGGATATGGTATTTTATCTCATATTTAGAAATTATGTTTAAAATAATGTTTATCACTTAGCACTTCTGCAGAGATTTATTTGAGTCACCACCCAACACTAGTTGAGAAACTACAACAGTAACTCTTGGTTATATGAATTTTGCAACAAGGAACTTCACAAGACAAAGGATAACAAAAAGGGGGCTAAGAAAATCCTGACAATTTTCAGTAATGAAACATATCCATGGGAAAAGAAAAGTGTAACTCTGTACTTTCAAAGGTCAACTTTCTGGCTTATACAAATAAGCAAGCCAGGAGTCCAGCCCAACTTGAAACCTGCATTATTTATGACAATTTAATTCTACTCCCCACTAGAGTTGTTATTTTGTTGGTGTTTTAAAATATTTTTATGCTTTGTAAGATACCAATATACCTATAGATAGATTTTAAATAGTGGTTCATTCCAAATATGGGAAATCTAAGATAACTAGACCAACTATAGGGACAAGACTGCCCTCTACACTTTTTGTTTTGCAAGAAAAAGGTAGGTACGCCTAATCTAGGTCAACATATAACACTTTACAACTTTCTCTGGATTTAGAACAATAGAAAAATGATAATAAAATGTTGAATGAAAACCACTCACTCATTAATTCTTAATTATCATGAAGAACATACAACAACAACCATAACCCTTTAAAGGATTTTGAAGTAATTTTAGATTCATAGAATATAGTGAAACCCAACTAAACATGTATCACTATAGAAAGTACTAATCTCTGACGAGTATACCTTATCCATTGGGAAATATCTTTTATGCAGATGTAGAATACATAAACCAATTATTATCAAAGATTCAAAGCCATATATACAACTAACCCAAACTCACACTTCTTATTGTGCACAACAAAATGAATCTATGTTTTATCCAGAGAAATATTTAATTTGATCCTAGATCAAAACTCAGGAATAACAATATACACATAGACAAACTCTATGTAATGAAATAGAAAAATTCACAGCTCATGAAATAGACACACAAGAGAGATTAAAATCTGGGTATTTGTAATATTATGAATAATCATGTTCCTATATACAAAATGCTTCAAATATACACTTCAATAATTGCAAAAAACCTAAAAAATTTCAATTTCTATCATTACACAATCTACTATATCCTTGACTAAAAACTTGTATACAACTTGATAACTCTATGTTTTTCCAGCCTCTTCTAAATGATCTTAAAAATCCTCTTATAGAGAAAGGATTGCAACAAGCTTCAGATCATTTAGGCAAAATACAAAATGATGACGGACTATGAAAGATAAAACTAGAACAAGACCAAAAATTAAGTTGTTCCAAGATTTTAAAAGTCGTTTCTCATTAGACCACATGGCCCTTGAAAAAAATTCAAAATTGTTCTATCTTTTCCAAATGTAACCTTTTTCTTCATTATTTTAGGTGCAAGATCTATTTGCAACTGTTGACAACCTCAAGATGCTAAAGAACTACCACCTATTGAAAGAACAGTGGGTTGTTCCTACTTCTTTGATTCATCTGAAGTGTACCTGTTCTTCCATGCTACAAACACCTCATCACTAGGCCAAGGGAAGTTAACAATTTCAACCTTCTTGTTGTTTAACTCATCCCATTTTTTTTTTCATTCTCTAAGCTTCCTTTCTCCAAAATTCAACATGAGAGTTGGCAGTTTCAACTGTCTTGATAGTTTGAAAAAAAAAATAGTAATATCAAGGTTTATGATGCTATTTAGTCTCACAGATAGTTCATCATCTATCTCTCCCATCCATTTTCCCATATTTTTTAATTTACCATTTTTCTTAAAGATATTGGCAAATATCTCAAAACAAATTGTGGAGTATTCCCTCCTTTATATCTTTTCTCTTCTCTGGATGCTAACTCTTCTTATTTAAAATTCTAACAATCTTTTAACAAACTTGTAGGTAGCCTTTATTCTGATATCAACATTATCTTCGGTCTTAGATCAAGAATGAAATAATTTTAAATTTGATTTCCTTCCTATCCAATTATCCTAAATTGGCTCCAAAGTAGCCTTATCCTCATCAAAATAATTTAGAAGTCCTATTATTCTCTCAACAAACTACAAAATTTTGTTCCTCGCCTTCTCCTCATATCTCTGATCTTCTATAGATTTAACATGTTTGAACTTTTCAATTTATTTCTCTCAGCTTTTAGTTTTTATTTTTCCAAGCTAAGATTTTATACTGAGTTAGACTAGAGGGCATAGGGGAAGGGGGAACCTTTATAATAAGACTAGAGGATGAAGGTTGGGAAGGATAATTTGCAATTACCCTCTCTAGAGATTCTTCAACTAATTTCTGGCATTTTGACTTGGAAATTATCTTGTCTTGTTCAATAACCACTTTCTTCTTATCATTGTAAGCTTTGAGAATAGTTTTCACTTGAGCCCTGAGATCTTCATTTTCTTTATGCTCCTTCTCTGCCACTTTCAGGTTGAAATTAGCAATGTCTAAGACTACACTAGATGCTTCCACACCTAAAGTCTCTCCAACTCTCTTTACCATCAGACTACCATACTAGTTAGCCTTAATAGGTTCATTCCTCTTTCTGTTTTATTCTCTCTTGAGAGACCACATAACCAAGGCAGTATGATCTTCACTAAAAACCATCCCTTTAATGTCTTGTTCAACTATTTCCTTTGTGTCATGTGCAGGATTTGTTTGCTTCCTCACAACATCAAACACAATTTCATCAACAATGTCCCACTCTAGAAGAATAAGGACTCCTACACTTCTAACCATTTCTCTTCCCTCCTCAGGGGTGATTTTCTCAAATTTCTCTTTCATTTCCCGTTTCACTTCAGCCTCTATAGAATTCATGTCCATATCTGGCTGATCCTCTTGCCTTTTTTGGCATGTCTATTTAAATTGAATGATGTGAAATCTCCAAAGGAATTGTATAAAATCTATAGCTTTTAGAATGCTTCCATCTGTGAAGAATTCATCACTTGCCCATTTAGTGATAGGGTCCAATTCTTTTCCAACAAACTTTGTTACATTTAAGTACATTTCATCCCTCTTCGGTGCTTCTAGTATCCCCTCTTGAATCTCTTGATGGGTGACACATATTTTCCGTATGCTTCCCATTTGAAGCAATTTCTCTGCTACTCCTTGTTCATCAACAATAAATGAGGATTGAGAAGGTGAATACATATATCACATTTTTTGTGCATTTTCTTCCATTCTCTACCTATTTGGAGAAGTCTAGGACTCAATATTAGTGTTAATACATTACTTCCCCTTTGAGGTGGAAAGCTCCTCAACATGTACTTTCTCCTCAATCCTCTTGGAGGAGGAGGGCACATCTTTCATTCTATGACCCCTATGTGATGTATCTCCCCTGGGCATCACCATAGTGTATCTAGATCTTTGGTAGAAAACATATTCCCCCCTGTGGTACAAGTCTAGCAAAGTCTATCTTGCTTAAGACAATTTTAGCTTTGTCAGGCTCTAACTTGATGAAAACATCTTTCTTTTGATTCAAATTCTGTATAAATACTTTAAAATGTTCATCAAAGCATCAATTTTCCTTTCAAAAGGCTTGAGGTCGCTCAATGGACCATAATCCCTATCAAA
Organism: Thuja plicata; assembly: GCA_018584345.1. NCBI lineage: Eukaryota > Viridiplantae > Streptophyta > Pinopsida > Cupressales > Cupressaceae > Thuja > Thuja plicata. The sequence continues at coordinate 613,849 of MU228559.1, read as the reverse complement.
ATGTAAACTAGCCATTTTTCCTTCTTAACTTCTTGTTCTTGCAATGTGAATTCATTCCTAATAATGTCTTCAGGAAAATGGTCGATTTCTATGCACCTAGTTTTCTTCTTGACCATATCACACACAAAAAATTCAAGGTTAGCACACCTTGACACTAATGTTTCTAGTTTATAAGGTTTTAGAACCTTATCCATGTGCACCCATCCACCCTTGGTAATAAAAAATTCATGGGAAATAGGAATAGTGGGAAAGATAGAACCCTTGTTCTTCCTAGTTAATGCAATCTCCTATAGACCACCAATTTGTCTAATAATCTCAGTAAGTCCAAACTTCAATGGAACTTTGTAAGGAGGTAGATATGGAGTTCCCCGGAAACCATATACTCTGAAAAACAAAACTTGAAATAGGATATAAGATGATATACCCTAAGTTATGCATAATTTTTATGTCCCTAGCATATTGCTTTGGTCTTATGAAAGATAGAAAAGCATTTGGAATCCTAGGATTCTCAAGAAATAAAAGGGCTCTAAGCATTGCAACAAAGAATCTATCAAAATAAACAATACTGACATCTTCTTTGTCCCAAGATAACTCCAAACTCCATAATTGAACTGGCATTTCCTCACCATCTGGTGTAGGAGCACATTAAGGTCTTTAGGAGGATCTTTAGAAATTTTGTCTTGTAGGTTGGTTTGGCCAACCATCCATGAATAAGGACTATGTTATAAAGTCCCTAGTGTTTTTTAAGTGTTCTTTAGTGTTAGGAAAGATTAGGGTTTGTGTGTGGTTGAGTCAAGTTGATTCTAGGGGTCTAGAACCTAGGAGTCAACCAAAAGGTCAAAGGGTTGACCAAAATTCCAAAATGGGAAGATTTTTAAGTTTTTAATGTTTTTAAGTCATTTGAGGTCATTTGGTAAGGTTTGAAACCAAACAGGACCATCAAAGTGGAGAAAGTGTCATTTTGACAAAAGTTGTCAAAGTTGTCATGACAACTTTTAAAGTTGTCATGACAACATTTCCTAGATTTTAGGAATCGGCTCTTATGATGCCCATAACCAACCAGAGGGTCTAGAAATGATGAATGAGAGTATATAAGGTGAATTAAACCCTAAAATAATAGTTATATTTCATTGTGTATGGACTGGTTATTGAAAAGAACCAATTTTACATTGTAATTAGGATACAGAGCCATAATCCATCACTTTTGTGGATTGAATGGACTGAATGAAAGCATGGAGAGTGTTTAAAATGTAATTTATTAGATCTTTGTGGCATTGGATTAGTTATTTTTTCTTTTTGGTTAGCTTTTGTTTAATTTCTTGCATTTTGTGAGGGCACTGGCCAGTTTTGGTCCAGTCATGTAAAAGATGGCTTTTCTAGGTTTTCTCATGGTTCAAACTCCATGACCACTTGGAATCCATTAGATTCTTGTATATAATTTTTAGATATGTCTTGTAGAGTGTGTGTATGCAGGGGAATCTTGAGAACATTCAGGCCATAGGCGAGTACTAGTTATTCTGGCTAGGGTAACTGAACAATGCATATGCAATGGAGGTTGTTGAGTGATTGGTATGTGCCAATAAACATTAGAGGAGTGTGGGGGCATGAAGTGCAGACCTTTTGATGGAAGGAGAAGTTCTAAGGAACTCAATTGATCAACTAAAGAAGCCCAAGTAACTAGACCAGTCTTCATGCTCTAGAAACCCTTATTTTTAGGGGTTTGGTGGAAGACCACTGTACAGACAGTGTGGGAATTGGAGACCTAGAAAATATCTAAGGTGAGGAAAAACCCAAAAATAATATGCAATTTTTTTCTAGGGTTGTTAAGGTAGTTTAGGATAAAATCCACCTTTTCAGTGATTAGGAGGGCTAATAGGCCTAAAAAGGCTACAAGGCCTAAAAGACTAGTAATTTGGAACCCGATTGGAAAATGGGTAAATGATTCACAAAATTGGGTCCATAGGGGTTGGATTAGACCTAAGAGGAGTTAGGAAACCAATCCACAAGAATTTGAAACCATTGGAAAGGTAGGAGGTTAGTGAAGCCATGGATGTGAGAAGCCTATGGAGGAGAGTCTAGTGAAATGTTTAAAGTTGGTGGAGAGCTCCTAGTGAATTAGGTGATCGGAGAGGAATCCTCTAGTTAGGGTAGAGATAGAGACCCTAAAGAAGACCAAGAGAATGTATTAGAGAGAGATCAAAGGCTCTAGGAGAGGATCTCCCCATCAAATTGGTAACAGAGCCATTGAAAGGCTTGGGAGTGGATTAGTGTATGTCAGAGTGGAGTGAATCCATAGGTGAGAGCATCATGGTGACCAATGTAGAGTTGGCCAAAGATTTTTCAGAGAAACAAGTCAAGAATAGGCTTCTTGAAGAAGTAATGGAGGAAATGAAGATCAAGATGGAAGAGGTGGTAGAGACTGCTAGCAATTTGAGAGAAAAAATGCATGAAGGGATAGATAAAGGAAAGAAACTAGTAGAAGAGGAGGTAGAACCAGAGCCTGACCCTCTTTTGCCTGAGGAATCATTCCTCAAAGCACTCAAGGCATTGAGTGGAAAGGCTCTAAAAGGAATACTAGTATTCTCTGGTAAGATGGATACATAAATGGTTATGGAATGACTTGAAGGGATGGATAATCACTTTGAGTGTGATGGCATTACAGAATAACAAAAGATGAAGATAGCCAAGTGAAGGCTAAGAGGGTATGCACTCACATGGTGGAAGTTCTTGCAGGAAGAAAGAGAGAAAGAGGGAAATAAGCCCATAGAAAATTTGAAAACAATGGTTACAAAGGTGAAGGAGAATTACCTTCCTGAAGATTACGACATTCAACTACATAAGTAGAGGCAGAACCTTAGGCAAAAAGACCTAGATGTGCCAGCCTATACCGAAGAATTTAAAAAACTTTTTCTTAGATCAAGAATCCAGGAGATAGAGAGCATCAAAGTTACAAGATGCCTTAATGGATTAAGGTGGAACATTAAAGAGGAACTTAGTCTCTTTACCCACAAGATACCTTAATGGATTAAGGTGGAATATTCAAGAGGAACTTAGTCTCTTTACCCTGACTTCCATTCATAGTTGTTTTCAAATGGCTTTGAAAGTGGAAGAGAAACTCAAGAAGAGGCAAGATTCTAGCTCCAGAGGTAGAGGAAGGGGTAGAGATGATAGAGGTGGACATAGAGGAGGTTCAAGTGGAAGAGGTAGTGACAATAGAGGAAAAAGTGACTCTAGATATTCAGAGAAAGGACAAGAAACAAGTAGGTGGGGTGGATACAATAATAAAGGAAGAAGTTCTTACAATAGTGGTAGGGGAAGATCAGGAGGTTTTGGGAGAAGCTCTCACTTTTCTTCCATGAAATGCTACAATTGTGGATTGTTGGGACACCCTGCATATAGGTGTTTGGATAAACCAACATCCTCACAAGGGGAGAAGAAGATAGCTTATGTCCAAAAAGAATATTCCTCTAAACAATTAGAGGTGAGCCTAGATTTAGAGAAAGGAGAACACCTTATGTTGATAAGGATACTAATCAAGAAAACCACAAAAGATGAGCACAAGTAGAGGAGGGCTCTTTTCAAAGTAAAGTGGAAGATATTGGGGAAAGTGTGCAAGGTGATCATTGATTCAGGGTCAAAAGATAATGTCATATCTGAGGAGGCAATAGAGAAGTTGAAGCTCACCAAAATCCAACATGTGTGTCCTTATAAAGTTACATGGTTGAATAAGGGCCAAAAAATATTGGTGAATGAACAAGTGTGGGTCAAATTTTCCATTGGAAAGTATCAGGATAGGATACTATGTGATGTGTTGCCAATGGATGCTTGCCATCTATTGCTTGGCAGACCATGGCAATATGACAGGGAAGCTATCCATAATGGGAAAGATAACAAGTAATCCTTCAAGAAAAATAGGGTAACTTTCAAAATACAGTCTTTAATAGAAGAGGACATAGTGGAGAAGGAAAAATCCAATGCCATGTTGATGAATGGAAAAGAATTCCTAAGGGATATGAAAGATGAGGGAGTTGGATATGCAATCTTGTTAAAGCCAAAGGGGGAGGAGACTCATAAGAAAGAACCTATGCCAAAAGAGGTTAGAGAACTATTGGATCAGTTCAAGGACATAATTTGTGAGGGTACACCAGCTTCACTACCACCAAAGAGGCAGATAAGTCATCAAATTGACTTCATACCAGGAGCATCCTTGCCAAACAAAGTTGCATACAAGATGACACCACAACAAAACAAGGAGATAGTCAGGTAGGTACAAGAATTGTTGGATCAGGGATTGATTAGGAAAATCATAAGTCCTTGTGCTCTCCTAGTGGTGTTGGCTCCTAAGAAGGGAGGTAAGTGGAGGATGTGTACTGATTCTAGGGCAATAAATAGGATAACTATTAGGTATGGATTTTGAATTCCTAGAATAGAAGACTTGATGGATTGCTTGGGAGGAGCTAAGTACTTCTCTAAAATTGACTTGAAGAGTGGGTACTATAAAATTAGGATGAAGGAAGGTGATGAGTGAAAGTCTGCTTTTAAAACTACATAGGGGTTGTATGAATGGTTAGTTATGCCCTTTGGGCTTACCAATGTTCCAAGCACCTTTATGAGGGTGATGAATGAGGTCTTGAAGGACTATATAGGAGTTTTAGATGACATTCTCATATTCATTAAAACCAAAGGGGATCATATGAAACACTTGGAGTTAGTGTTGAAGAAGTTGCAGGAGGAGAAACTGACCATAAACCTTGAGAAGAGAGAGTTTATGAAGGAAGAATTAGTCTACCTTGGCTTTGTAGTTTCCAAGGGTGACTTGAAAATTGATAAAGAGAAAGTAGAGGTCATATTGAACTGGCCTACTCCTAAGATAGGTAATGAAGTTAGGAGCTTCCATGGGTTAGCCCAATTCAATAGGAAGTTCATTAGGAGATTTAGTGAGATTTGTGCTCCAGTCCTAGAGACTATCAAAGGAGGATTGAAGACTAAATTCATATGGACTAAGGAAGCTAATGAGGGGTTTGAAAGGTTGTAAAGAGAAGTAGCCACTCAACCTATATTTTTGTTACCTAGCTTTGATAAACCATTCATTGTGGAGTGTGAATCAAGAAGCATTGCAATAGGAGCTGTCCTAAGCCAAGAAGGTAGGCTTGTGGCCTTTTTCAGTGAAAGACTAAATGAGGCTAAGTCTAGGTACTCTTCCTATGACTTGGAGCTATATGCTCTTGTACAAGCCTTAAAAAAATGGAGGCATTATCTATTACCTAAAGATCTTTTTTCCTTCATAGACAACGAAGCATTGATTTGCATCAACACTCAAGACAAGCTTAGCTTGAGACACATAAAATGGATGCAGTTCCCACAGTCATATACCTTCACTATAAAACATAAGAAGGGGGTGAAAAACAAAGTTGTAGATGCCCTTAGTAGGAGACTAATCACCATCCAAGAGATACAGTTGTAAAGTATAGGATTTGAATGTTTTAAAGACATATATGAGGGAGATTCAGATTTCTCAGAGATTTACAAAGTGTGCAAGGATTTTGATAATCACTTTCATAGTGAGTTTGTAGAGTATACACTGCAGAATGGATTTCTATTCAAAGGCAACAAACTTTGTTTTCCAAAAGGTTCAATGAGGGAGAACCTCATACAAGAGAATCATAATGGGAGCCTAAGTGGACACTTTGGACTAAGTAAGACATTGGAATTAGTGGAAAGGTTCTACTGGTGGCAACAGATGCAGAAGGAAGTGAGGAGATATGTGGAGCAGTGTGGAATTTGTCAAAAGGCTAAATGCACTTCATCAAATGTAGGACTTTACCAGCCATTACCCATCCCAAGTAGACCTTGGGAGTGCATAAGTATGGACTTCATAATGGGGTTACCTAGGACTCCAACTGGTTTAGACAATGTGTTTGTAGTGGTAGACAGGTTTAGTAAGATGAGCCACTTCATACCATGCAAAACAACACATGATGCCAGGCATATTTCTTACTTGTTCTTGAAGGAAATAGTGAGGATTCATGGTCTACCAATGAGCATTGTTGCAGATAGGGGTGTGAAGTTCATGGGGCACTTTTGGAAGACCCTATGGAAGAGACTAGGTACAAACTTATCTCAAGGATCTTCCTATCATCCTCAAATGGATGGGAAGACTGAAGTAATTAATAGAGTTCTTTGGAACTTACTTAGATGTATAAAAAAGGAATATGGACAAGGATAGGAGAAATTTATCCCATAGATAGAATTTTCCTATAATGATAGCACAAATAGGACTATAGGGAAATATCCATTTGAGATTCTGTATGGGGCACATCCAAGGGGTATGATGGAGCTCAAAGACCTCAAAGGATATGAGGGAGTTAGTGGACATGTTGATGGCTTTGCACAATCAATGAAGGAAGTTCATGAACAGGTAAAAAAGACCTTAATGGAGGCCAATCAGAAGTTGAAGGCTAAAAGAGATGAGGGGAGAAGAGATTTGTAGTTTGAAGTGGGTGAGTTAGTAATGGTGTTCTTGAATAAGGAAAGAATATAAAAGGGGATACCTAGTAAGCTACAGATGAAAATAATTGGACCTTGCAAGATATTGGCTAAGTATGGACCCAATGCTTACAAGGTGGAGTTTCCCAAGGAGATGTCAATCTCTCCAATCTTCAATGTGAAGGATTTGATCAACTATAAGGGGCCAAATATGGATTAGTTGTAGTACAATAATAAGGTGCATAAGGATGTGGGAGATTTAAAGACTCTGGAGCAAGTCAAGCCACAAGTGGAAAAGATATTGGATTCAAGAGTAAAGAAGAAGATAAGACACAAAGTCTATATGGAGCATCTAGTGAAGTGGAGATAGAAACCAGAGTCAGAAGACACTTGGATAGTAGAGAGTGACTTCAAGAAGCATGGAATCAGTGAGGAGCTCTTGACACCATAGGTATCTTAATTTTCTTGTTGTAGGGGGAGGATGGTGTAGGAGCACCCTAAGGTCTTTAGGAAGATCTTTAGACATTTTTTCTTGTAGGTTGGTTTGAAAAATCATCCATGAATAATGACTATGTTATAAATTCCCTAATTTTTTTTAAGTGTGCTTTTGTGTTAGGAAAGATTAGGGTTTATGTGTGGTTGAGTCAAGTTGATTCTAGGGGTCTAGAACCTAGGAGTCAACCAAAAGGTCAAAGGGTTTACCAAAATTCCAAAATGGGAAGATTTTAAAGTTTTTAATGTTTTTAAGTCATTTGAGGTCATTTGGTAAGGCTTGAAACCAAAAAGGACCATCAAAGTGGAGAAAGTGTCATTTTGACAAAAGTTGTCATGACAACATTTCCTAGATTTTAGGAATCAACTCTTATGATGCCCAAATCCATACCAGAGGGTCTAGACATGAGGAATGAGAGTATATAAGGTGAATTAAACCCTAATTTGATAGTTAGATTTCATTGTGTACGGACTGGTTATTGAAAAGAACCAATTCTACACTGTAATTAAGATATAGAGCCATCATCCATCACTTTTGTGGATTGAATGGATTGAATGAAAGCATGGAGAGTGTTTAAAATGTAATTCCTTAGATCTATCTAGAATTGGATTAGTTATTTGTTCTTTATGGTTAGCTTTTGTTTAATTTCTTGTATTTTGTGACCTGTCACTGGCCAATTTTGGTCCAGTCAAGTAAAAGATGGCTTTTCTTGGTGTTCCCGTGGCTCAAACTCCATGAACACATGGAATACATTATATATTTGTATATAATTTGTAGATATGGCTTGTGGTGTGTGTGTGCAAGGGAATTTTGAGAACATTTAGGCCCTAGGCGAGTACTGGTCATTCTAGCTTGGGTAACTGAACAATGTAGAGGCAATAGAGGTTTTTGAGTGATTGGTATGTGCCAATAAAGGTTAGAGGAGTGTGTGGGAATGAAGTTAAAACCTTGTAATGGAAGGAGAAGTTCTAAGAAACTCAATTGATCAACTAAAGAAGCCCAAGAAACCAGACTTGTCTTCATGCTCTAGAAACCCTTATTTTTAGGGGTTTGGTGGAAGTCCACTATACAGACAGTGTGGGAATTGGAGACCTAGAAAATATCTAAGGTGACTAAAAACCCACAAATAATATGAAATTTTTTCTAGGGGTGTTAAGGGATTTTAGGAGAAAATCCACCTTTTCAGTGATTAGGAGGCCTAATATGCCTAAAAAGGCTACAAGGCCTAAAAGACTAGTAATTTGGAACCGGATTGGAAAATGGGTAAATGATTCACAAAATTGGGTCTATAGGGGCTGGATTAGACCTAAGAGGAGTCAGGGAACCAATCCAAAATAATTTTACACCATTGGAAATGTAGGAGGTTAGTGAAGCCATAGATGTCAGAAGGCTATGGAGGAGAGTCTAGTGAAATATTTAAAGTTTGTGGAGTGCTCCTAGTGAATTAGGGGATCAAAGAGGAATCCTCTAGTTAGGGTAGAGATAGATACCCTAAATAAGACCAAGATAAGGTCTTAGAGAGAGCTAGAAGGATTTAGGAGAGGAGCTCCCCATCACCATCCTTCATCCTCACCAGATCCATTTATTTCTCAAAATAATTTGCACCTTTGTATAAAAATATGTCCATCTGCATTGAATACCATCCAAATGGTTTATCCACCTTTGATTTTTGAATACCAATTAGGCCATTGTTAATTAAATCAAAAATAAAAGGAGAAAATTAAAAAATGACAACAACACGAGGGTGAAGGATCTGAACCATCATGAACATATAATAAATAGACATCACTACTTTTGCATCTTCTCCAAAAAATTTACACTAGGCCCAATACATACCCTCTACCTTGAAATTGAAATAATCCAGTTTAATTGGCTCTAGGGTATTAGGACCCACTACACTTAATCCTCCAATCATGTCAAAATATTCCCTCAAAGGTACACTCTTGAGATAATCTCTTTGGGCTTTGTACACTTCCCTGAAAGATTCAAAATTTATTTCTTCAAGATGGGCATAGGGCTCACTCAAATGGAAAACTTCATGAGCTTCATCAACATTGATGCTTATCAGAGGGTTACATCCACATCTATCACCACCTTAGCCATTGGGTGATAATTCTTTGCCACTTGGAGTAGGATGTCAGCATCCATGAAGACATTCAAAACCACTAGTTTCCCCACATAAAATTGCCAAATATTACTAACAAGAGCAAAGGCATTTCTTTGAGAAAAACCTACTTTGAAATGAGATAAACTAGATACACTGATAACTGCGTCCCTCATCTAGTGACCTTTTTCATATAAACCATCACCTACTTTCAGATGAGATTTTTTGGGAACTAATTCTTTCACTTTGGAAGAATCGTTAGTATATTTATCAAGTCATTAAAGAAAATCATCACAAACTAATGTTTCCTGATAATCTACTTTACCCTTAAACTCCCTACGTGGTGTCATCTTGGATCTAGGTTATCATAATATAATAACAATACAGGAAAACCCTACTTTCTTCAAACCTCAATTTAAACCAACACTTTAAAATCACAGAATACAGAAGCAACCAGACAAAAAAAATTTACCCGCTTCATAGAATGGTAGAAAATAGACCAAATAAACTATAATTCATATATGCTTTTCTTCTCTCAAAATTGTAAAATTTGAAACATAAAACAAAATGATAATAGTATAACCTCTCCAGCAATTTGCATTTATCATTGACAGGGTAGCCGCACACTTTGTAATTACTTCTTTTCTTTCAAAAATTTGTGGTGCAAATGATAAAACCAAGCTTCTTGCACCATAATACTAAATTTAAAACACAGGCGTCAATTTATATCCATCCTAGCACATCGTGTAGTTCATAAAAGTCAACAAATCGATGACCTCCACATCAAAATAGTAGTGGATAAATTAACCAATCAGTAAGCAACATTTCAAATCCATGTACCACCTTTAGTCCCACTTTACTCCTCTTCATCAACCTAGATAGGTGTCACTCAGGCATGAATCTGTGATGAGTATCCTTGGTGCACTTTTATTTAGTGGCATCATGCCTACCGTTAGAATAAAATTGAAGTGATCTTCCTTTAACTCCTTTGAAAACCTGGACCCACGATCTTAAGATAATATGTGTCATTTAGGTGTGATCCTGAAATGAATAAAAATAGATGCAACTTTCCTTAGAGGCATCACGCCAACCATTGGATAAACTTAAATATGCATGATTCTTTACCCTTTGATCCCACCAAGGTGATATCTCCAGATGGACACTTTTCATTTAAGCGTGATCCTGTGATTAATAAGCAATGTGCATCTTCTATCCTAGGCATCACGTCTTTCATCTGATAAAAAAGATGTGACTTAGCTTTATGCTCTTTTAAGCCCAGCCAGGTCTTGCCACTTGCCATGCATCACATAGGCACGATGCCTTGAATAGTAACCTTCCTGCATCTTTACTTCACGGGATCGTGCCCACCGTAAGATTAAAAGAGATATGATCAAACCTTATCCTCGCCGCTAGCTTTGAATATGTCTAACCCACAATCTTAGGTGGACACTTGTCATCATTCAATGATGCCACTATGAGTATTTTTAGTGCATCTTTCCTTCAAGGCATTACGCCTTTCATTAGACCAAAAAGAAGATGCTCAACATCTTATGATAAATAAAACACCGCGGGGACTTAGGACTTAGGAAAAATTAAAATGTAGACCCCGCTAGGAAACATAACTCAGAAGGAAAAGGCTCCTCTTAAGACAACTTAAGACACATGATATAAAAAAAACTTAAGTGGCTGAAAAATTAACGCATAAACATAAAACACATGTGAGACTTAGGGTTTTTTAACTAAATTGTAATCAAAGGTTTGATGAAATGAAAATTTAGGGATTAAGGACACTAAAAATAAAAAGGAAATCAGGGGAACACATGAAAGAATAATACAGAGACTTACAAGAGGAAAATATTTTGTAGTCTTAATAGGTAGCATGAGGAAAAATCTCCTAGAAAATCTCCTTCACATTTTCTAATATGTCTACCTTCTTCCTATTCTCCAACAACTTCTCATTTTTAGCCTTTTGAGCTACTAACTTAGCATATATGGCCAATTATTTAGGCTTCATTACGTTAGGGACACCATTTGGTATTATAATAGGCTTTCTCAAATCAATAATGTGCTTCCTCTTCTTGGTCTTCTTCCTCTCAATCAACTTTCTCTTTCTAGTAGAGAATTTAGAACATCATGCATTAGTTGCATCTAGTGTCTTAGTATGTGTATCGGCTATGCTTTCTTCTTCTTTGACTTCTTTTTGTGGTTTCTCTTCTTCTTTCTCTTCATCCTTATGTTTCTCTTCATTCTTGTCCTCAAGTTTTGATTCCTGCGGCATTTACCTTGTGTGTCTTGTACATTTGGAGCTTTGGTAGGGTTGATAGGTGCCTCTTCATGTTGTTGTCCATTGTTGTCATTTGGGAGAACTGACTCAATGGTTTTATCTTTCTCTTCCTTAGTATCCTTATGTTCATCAACCTTTTCCTTATCGGTGTCCATAGGTGGCTCAGTTACCCTTCTTTGTGTATCTGGTACAACTTCAGCACTAGCATTTTGAACATTAGTGTAATGTTGCACTTACTTCATTATTGGATCTTTACTTGGAAATGGTTCATTATAAATATCCATGCACTCAATTTCATTTACTTGTCCATCGAGTACATCTTCATCTTTTTATATCTTCTTTGATGGATCTTTCTCCTTAGGTACGTCTTCAATAATAATTTATGCATTATCAGTAGTAAGATCAATATGATCCATTTTATTTGTGTTTTCCTTTACCTTATCAACAATGGTTGCACCTTTATTCTTTTATGCTTCTTGATACTCAGTATCATCCAAGTGAAATATATATTTCCATTTTGCATCTGATTCCTTTGCAACTGATTCTAGTTCTCCAATCATTATCCTTAGGGATCTTCCCTTCACTAGAATTTTATTTGAATACTTCTTCAATGCTTCATCTATCTCTATAGTAGTAAGGTTGGGAATGGTGATTACTAATGACCTTTATCTCATTTTCTTCTCTGCATTGATTGTGTACTTCCATCATGCATCAATATTATTGTAAAGTTCTTTAGATAACTTGTCTGCAACCTCCACAGGTGTTAGCCTAAATCAATGCAATGTAACAACTATTGAATCCTCAATATTCTTTTTTTCATTTTCTCTTGTTTTCTCATATTTCCATTGTCTTATACCCTTTAAACCTCTAGAATTCTTCAAACCTTCAAGAGATTCCTCAAAAATTCTTGGTACAAGTTATAGTTTTCCAACTATCATAGCCTTCACTTCCTTATCTGACTCAGTGTCACTATCTACTATGAATATGAGTCTCCTCCTTGACTGTGTAGGTTTATTTCTACCTATCCTACAGACATAGGTTTTATCTCTTGCAGGTGAAAGTTTGGTGTTCTTCTTCTCTTTAGGTTGTACAGAGGACCTTGTGTTCCTTCCTGTACCTCTTATTCTTGGAGAAGGTTTTATAATCATAATTTTCTTGTAAACTATTATGTCGGTCTCAGTTTTATTTTGAGTGTCCTCAAATTCTAGAGCTCTTGACAAATATTTAATAATTTTGGATGTCTTCCTTATTTCCTTAGGTATCACTATACCTTGCTTGATATTTTTTTTCACTTCTTCATAGTTTCCATACCTTTTTCCTTTAGGATCAATTGGTTTAGCAAGTAGTGCTTCTATTTATTGTGAACCAATGTCAATGTCTATCTCATATGCCATCAATTGTATCCATTCAAATCTAGGCTCAACAACCTTGATAATACAAACATCAGTGTCTACCTCAAAACATACATTGTCTTGATACTTAGCAATAAGCTATGGTGGGATTCTATATCTTTTATGTATTCTTGCTAGGAGTTTTGAAAAGTAATCAGAAAAAATCACATCAAAATTGTCTCCTAGACTTTGTATATATTCATTTATTTCATAGATGATCACCTTATCATTTTTCCATACTATATTTACAATACAGGGAAATGAATTTTGATAGTAAAAGACAATACATACCAACAATGAACCAAATTTCAAAGTTTTGGTCTTCACCTTTTTGATTGTGTTCATGTTGTCATCTATTTGCTTCAACAAAAATTCACAAAGATCTATCTGAATTCCTCTTTTCACTATCTTAAATGTAAGATCTACTGCTCGATATGGTACACTATCCACTCGGGATGATTGAAATACTCGGTAAGATATGATATTACATGCATACCTTAAGTAAGGATCCTCCACAGTAGATATCCTCATTCCTCTACCATCCCATTGTGCCTTTGTGAGCTTGGTAAGGTTATCTTTATTGATTTTCTTTATGGCCTTAGGTCTGTCTCCAATAGGGAATCTAGTGATGATGTGTAAGACATCCTTAGTGATCTTTATGGGTTGATCTAACCACATAAATTAGTCATTTACTTAACTGAGTACCATTCTCACCCATTCAGGCTTGAATACCATCAGTAGATGCATTGCATGAATTAAACCTTTAGTTTCTAGGTGTGTATGCTCATCCTTAACTTTCCCATCTCTGCATAGCTTCTTATATGAGGCATCAATCTCTGATTCACACAACTCTTTAATTTTACAATGAATAAACATGCGGACATCTTCAATAAAAATTACTCTCAGCGGGATTGAAGATAGGGCTCCCATCATATCTATTTCAGCGGATTTTGCTGGGGGCAATTTGTACTTAGGGTTCAGTGGTTTCACATCCTTTACTAATAGTGATCTCTGCATCCTTGGTGCCATGACTACCTTTAAATGCATCGGTTGAATAGACTAGGGAACACTCACCATACACTTCACTAATAAAACTTAGATTACACTAGTTATCATAGAAATGTCTTAAAATGCTCTTAAGTAGGTACATAAATACCTTTGAATCACCTTGTTTCTCTTTGAAATGATCACTCTACAATGTGCTTAATGCTCTTTGAAAATTTTAGGTACAAATGAATAGCAAAAATGACTTATTTATAACTTTCCATCATGATTAGGGTTCCAACGGATCTATTAATGTGCATTATATGCACTTTTCGAGTCCCTTACACCTTTATACTAACTTCATAGTTAATTTTCTTGACTGAGTAAACAAAATAACCATATATTACATTGTTCAAACAAAACTTCACAACTTATCCAAATGTATCTAGATATACTGATATGGATCTCAATTCTAATGATTAGGAATTGAAGTAAGATTTATGATAAGCATATAGTTCCTACATACCTTTAACCATTTAGGTGGAGCTCAGTGCACCTGACTCAGTAGAGATACTATTGTCTATGGTTCCAAATGATGTTCCATCTTCTTGAGTCTTTCTCCTCCAGGTTTTGTTCATTTGTTCTCTAATTTATTCAACAATAGGTGGTCCATTCTTTGTAGATTCATCTTTGATTGGTGCATCTTCTTGGTATCTACAATTCCTTGCTAGGTGTCCTACCTTATGATAGTGAAAGAATTCCATGCTAGGGTTCCTCCATGATCTTCTGTTATTCCTTCCTTGCATCATCATGCAATTTTTAGAAATGTGCCCATACCTTCCACATGAAAAACATGATATCCTTGTATTGTAGTCCCATGGTATAGATGAGTTTGCTCGGTTAGTATTTTCATTCTCTCATTAGGCATATTCTTTTCATTTCTTTTCTTTGTTCTACACTCTTTAGTTTTTTTACCATACTTGTTGCAATTCTTGCAGTAACCATAAAACTTAGGTTTCCTTGTGTTGTTAGTAATGTTGGTTTTGAACTCAAAATATTGATGTCCATACCTATTACATCTAAATAAATAACATCTTCTACTTCTGCAAACATTAGATGTGTGTCCAAGCTTTGCACAATAATTAAAATTTGGCTTGTTTAGTTTTGGTGGGGGTACAGTACCTTGATCTTTCGATGGATTAGATGATTCTCCTTTCTCAGTAGTGATGTTCTCATTGAATCCAATTCCTATTTTGTCACTCGGTTGCTTCAAAATCTTAAACTTCTTGTACAATGATTTTAGTGCTTCTTCATTTCTTTTCATTACTTCATTTGCATCCTTCTTAGCTTTCAGTTCTTTGTTCAGTCTTTCAATATCAACTTTTAGTGCTTGGTTCTCAAAATATTTTTGTGTAGAGTCTTGATTTTCATTGAGAAGTTGGTCGGTCATATCATAGTGAACTTGGCTTATCCTTATGATCTCATTATCTTTCTCAATTAACTTGATTTCAAGTTGTCTTTTGTCATCTTCAAACATTATATTTTAATCTTCTGTAGATATTTTACCTTCAATTAGTTCAATCATCCTCATGTTGTTGATTTCAAGATCTTTCTTCATTAAGTCCAATTGTTCGGTAAGTGAATCATTCCTTTCAAGAAGTTCACTTATAGCTGATTTAGGTTCATCATTCAAGCTTCCTTTAGATGTTTTCTCAAGTGTATCAACTTGATCTTGTGTGACCTTCAGTTCATCATATAGTTTCTTTCTTATCCTTAGAGAATTCTCAAGCTTCTTTCTCAGGTCAGTGATTAACTCTTGTGCACTCTCCAGCTCAAATTGAAGATTATCCATCCTTTTAGGTTGCCTATAACTTTCCATGACTATGATATTTAACTCTCAAGTGGTCAAACCTTTAAATTAAGAGTACAAGATCTGATACCAATTGTTGGAATAACTATGGAAAGTTGGGACTGAGAGGGGAGGGGTGAATCAGTACCACTAAAAAGTTTCTAGGAAATATTACTAATCAACCATATACTGCTACATACTAATTACCGAGTTCATAACTTTGAAATTAAAGTAATGTAAAGCTTATAAAGTCATAACATCAAAACATTAAAAAATGGAACTCATAACACCATGATTTTGATAACACAAAATCCTTGGTTAGAGGACAAAACTACAGCAGGGATGACACCCACAACCTTCACTAACTGTAGTATAAAGGGTTCTTGGTTAGAGCTTACAAAGTGTAGCTATTTCTAATAGCTTACCTAGTTAATAGTTTAAAATACTTGTTAGGTCTACCTAGTTAAAGGATTTTTACAATCTCTACTCTTAGAGATGTACCTTGTTAAAGGATTTAAAAAATATAAGATCGGTTAAGATCTATCGAGTATTGGGATTCAAAGCTCTCAATGCAATAGTATCAATAACTCAACAATGTCTGCTATGTTGCGTCAAATAAAATTGTTGATCAAGCTCAATCTTCTCTGAAATGTGTTATCTTAATCTCAAACTTGTAACACTACTCTACTCTTCTCTTATATAGCTAAATCTATGTTTGGTGCTCTCTTCTCTACTCTTGTTCTTCAATAGCTTCACTTGAATAACTCCTCCAACTTTCTCAGCAACAACAACAATAGCTAAAAATTTAATTTTAACTCTCTAGATCATCTAATATATATATGAGTTTATGCCTCTTAATATTATGTGCTAGGTACATTGTGAATTTCTCTAGACTATTAGATCTTCTTGTCCTACTCGATGACCTTGTCACTTTTACGTTGCTACTTTTTCTTTTTCTTGGAAATGACAAACTTTATTTTGCCTTTTAATCTACTCCATAGATATTCAATCTTAATTATCTCAATCATTGATCTTGTAAAAAAATATTCTACATGCTTGTAGAATCTTAATTAATGCTCTGATAATCCATTAAATGTGTTCTAATCACATTTTGAGTCAACAATTCAACTCGGTTGAGTAACTCCCCTCTCTCAGTTAAATGAACTTCAGTACTCAGTGACTATCAACTTGGTGTCCTTCATGTTCTCGGTGTAGTGTGGTGCTCGGTAATTGTAGATGCTTAGCATAGTGTCTTTAACACTTTGTGCTTTACCAAATTTACTTATAAGTGTGACTTCACTGACTGACTCGGTGTGAGTTACCAACTAGTCATTTACTTGACGTACTCCTTTCACTGACTGATTCTTCTTGATTCCATGACTTTGACTTAAACTAATGACAACAAAATATCTTGTAGAGATAACAAATCTTTCTTTCCTAAAACTCACCCTAGATGGAACTGAATTAGAGGTTGGTCTTATCTAGCATATTCTTGTTATAGTTTGTCAACTCAACCAGTTGTATGTTAAGGTGGGACTAATTTTCATTCATGTTAGCTAGTGCATTAATCATATCCATTTTCTCCTCCTTGAAGAGGGTCTAGTTCTTTAACTCAATAATTTGGTCCTGTATAATCTCCTAATTGTTTAACTTCTTCTTGAAATCATAAAAACCCTCCCAATGAATCGCATCCCCTTTCCCCTTAGTCCAATCCTCAACCTTCCTTTCAACTAGCCTTCTATACAATTGTGTTACTAATGCTTCTATAGTATATTTTTGTGCATAGTCAAATTGTTATTATTTGTTGTTAGTAGTTGAATGATTAAAAACTAATTGTTTGGAGAAATCACAATTTATTAGATGTCTTATTTTATTAAAAATATAATATTTTATACTGAATCAATTTAGATCTTATACATGAGATGTTTAGAATAATAAAAATGTTAACATTTTTTATCAGTAAGAGGCAGTAGCCAAAATATTATATTAATATAAAATTATAGACCTCGGTTCAAAAGAAAAACACAAGGAAACAAACAGGTAAAGAAAAGCTTATGTATTGCTCACAAAAACCACATTACAAATGACAGGCTATTATACCCATCAGGTCAAATTGAGATATAAGAGTAACATATAGATACCTTCCCTAATAGGAATAACCCTACATTGACAATACCTCTATCTTGAATTATATTCTTCATCATATAGACATATTGGAATCATAACCCAAATCAACACAATACTTGAAATGGATCACATTGAATATGCACTTTGGTAAATAAAGACATTAGCCAACATGATATGATCTCTATTATATTGTTGAGGGCATCTTTAAAGATAATCAAAACAAAACTTTAACTGTACATAAATTCTTTAATTTTGTCCATGATGTAGCCCTCTATAGTCTTAATAAAACCATACATGAATAATGTCATTGAAGAAAAAAGGGGGATAGCATGTGGACAGTGAACATATTCCAATATGAATTGGTTTCCAAACTGTTAGCATTCCCTCATTCTATATAAACCCATTCTCACTAGAATCATCACCATACCACTTTTACAATAAAAGAGACATGTATCCATCTAGAAAAATGATAGATCATATGATAAGAAATGAAAATGATTCTTAAAAAATCCTCACTTATCATGGGCACCCAGGCCCCTGATATTTCATAAAATGATCAACTCTATTTCCCAAGGGAGGGGCTCCATCCCTTCATATTCTTCAAGAACCTCTTAATACTTGTAAATTTTTTGGCAATAGCTTCTTCCTCTCAAAGTTCTAGTTTCAACTATTTCTTACTCTTTCCTTTCTTTTTCCTATATTGGTCCTAAGCACTTAGTAGCAGATTGAGAGATGATTCTCTCCCCAATGATCTCTAAATCCTCATTGCACACATCCTCCAAATCATGAGATGCTAATTCAGTATCTCCAACAACATCAACCCCCGGGTTGCTTTCAAATGGTTGATAGGCCATGTTAATAGGATCTGCATTAATGATACCCTCAACCTCTAAAGCTAAATTTGTTTTAAGGGTTTTATCTAAAGGTTCTTGGGAGAAATATTTTTGGAGGTTGCTACCATAATTGTCCTCAATCTCATTTGGAGATTTCTTAATTTTCTCCCTCAATTCAAATCCATGGACATATTTAGGTAACCATACCATTGTGTTTTTTGGGTTAATTTAAATTCTTGGGTAGAATGATTTATTCTCCTACAATAGAGACAAAAATAGTCCTCTTCAACCTCAATTTGCTGCTCCCAATAAGACCCCCTAACCTTGAAAACCATCTTCTCTGGGATTTTCCTAATAGAAACCACCTTCAACCTTGAATAATAAAATAGGTCTCCATTTGAAATGTCCAACTCCAGATGAACCAAGGTACCAAGTGATCTACAAATTTTCTATAATGCTTCTTCACTCCAATATTTTGTTAGAAGATTATTTAACCTAATCCATACAGGTTTATCATATGGATCAGTCTTCCACAGATCAAAGTTTTGATGTCATTTATACATGTAGAGGGGATCGGAATTCATGGTCTATAACCTACCCTAGAGATCCTTCAAGCGCTCTTCTTTGGAGGAAAAAATTACCAAAAATAACTATCTAGGTATAAATTTAATTAAAATCGGTGTTTTCCAAACCTCCTCTACCCACTTTATTATGTTGGATCTCTTAGTATTAATACCTGCAAATATTTATACAAGTCCTAGTTTTCCCATCCCTTCCTTAATGAGATCAATCACCATCCCTTCATCCAAATACTATTTTTCATACAAACCATGTTCATAGGAGGTGTCATCTACTCTATCACTAGATGTTCTATCTTGAAGCTATAGTTGGAGGATTCTCTCCTCATCGAGCTAGTCATAACTCTAAGATTCAATACCATCTCTAACCATTTCACCTTTGGGATTAGATCATGCTTGATTTGGATCCTTCCCCTCCATATCCTTCTTTTCCTGCATTGATAGCAGAAAATTTTGTGTCGACCGTCTCCCCCCATTGTCCTTTGATCCAACAGTTTGGACATCAGAGGAAAATTTGTTTGGAAACCTCCATTGGCAGCCCTACACTGCTTCTCCATTCACAACCCTCATTTTTTCATCTTGGAAGGATATTAATATTGCAAGACAAAAAAATATTAACATTTATGTTTTTTATTGCTGGTAAAAATAGGTTTTATGGGGACATGAAACCCCTTACAAGAATTAAAAAAAGGAATAGTCATGAAGCCTGCTAAACTGGAACATGACTGGACACCAACTTGTAGAACCCAGAACAAATGAAAAAAATTGGAAACAAAAAACCAAAAACTAGCTAAACCACCAAGCAACCAAAAACCAAAAAAATAACTAGCACTAAAGCAGGGGAACAACATGACCTAGGAAAGCTCCAGAAGAGTTCCCTCTGCCTTCTTCTTTTCCTTAGACACCTTCTTGAGAGAAGCATTAAATTCTAAGAGTTCTAGGATCCTGTCTTAAATTTTCTTCTTTTTAGCAGATCGAGTGCACTTGCGTGGGCCAACATCATCCCCTTCATCTTTTTCATCCTTGATCTTCACAATTAGAGAGCCAAAATCTAGCTCTGTCCTGATGGTATTGAAGCACTCCATCATGAAACCCATGAAAATGTTATTATCCTTCATGTGCTTATTCAGAGTGTTCTCCAGGGTTTCCATTTTGTCTCGTAGATCCTTCATGTTATTCTCCTCCTCTTTACCCTTTCAGCTATCAATCCCCACTGACCCAATATCCAAATTCCCCTAAAGAAGATCAACTTTAGCAGAGAGGGATCAAAAACTAATATTGAGGATTTTAATTTCCTTGAAGACCCATTTCATAAGGCAGAACGGATGCATCAACATCGCCTTCGCAGTTTTGAGGACACTGAAAGGGGGTTCAATCTTATCATCCATGTCCTGTTGAAGAAGTTGAACATTCTGTTCCTACATATCAACCATTCTCACAAAGGGAATACTCCTAGAGATGGAGGGGAAATTACCCTTGTCATCAGTCTCCAATCCTGAAGTCTCATTATCTACCTTTCTCTTCGACTGCACCTCCATGACCACTTCGAGCTTTGCTAAAATAGGAACATCATGTTCCTCAGAGCTAGCATAATTCACCAAAATGGGAACCTTCTGACCCCCCCCATATCCCCATCTATATCTCCAGGTTTGTAACCTTTAGCCTTGGCTTCATGGGAAGACACATTCTTGTCCTCTTCATCACCAGAATCGCTCGCTGAAACCAACAGGGATTCCTTGCTTTCCTCATCACACTAGGTGTGGGGGACATAATCAGTATCCACATAGCCATCAACACTTTTTCCTTCAGATTCAGTATCCATACCATCCTTCTTATCAAATTTTAATTTTTTTCCCACTGTCAACTCCACCTTAAACTCACCTTCCCTAATCCATTTTCCTAAAGCCTTAGTAGAACCAAAATCTCTAGGTGAAAGGATAAGAGGGATACTAGCAGCAAATTTCTTAACATGCTCAACAATTAAGAGAATGAGAGCCTCATTGAGAATGGGCTTACTCTCTTTCTTCCTATGATCAATAATACTATGGTGAAGGGATAGCAATAGATAAAATGGAATTGAAACCCTAACCTTATGCTTGAAATGAAAGAGCAACACAAAATGGTAGGAATGAGCCCTTTTAGACCTACCATCTAGGGTGATATACTCCATGATAGTAGTAAGCACCTTTGCCCAGATCTCCTTGATAGTGTCAACATCATAACAGCCACCAAAGTCCTTCACCAAGCTCTTAGCTTCCTCCTTGTCCTTAGGGATGTGCAGAATGACCTTTTGGGAGGTCTTCTTATCTCTATAAAAATTCATGCCCTTGGTATTCAACCCAGACACCTCCGCTATAATATCTTTGGTAATTTTTACAACCATTCCCTCAATAGTCACGCTACCATCCTTCTGACTCTCGAAAAAAGCCTTCGTGACCTCATCTTTAAATCCATGCAGGTGCTCCATATACGTTATGAGCCCACCCTTTGTGAGCTTATTCCATACCTCAGTCTTTTTATTCCATTTTTGGCAATTTTTTGACTACCTATGGTTAGGACCTCCACCCATGCTACCCTCAAAGAACAAAATCTCAACAGAAATGGTGGAAACAACATAGAGATAGGACACAAATTAGGCATAATTCAAATTGATCACAATGCAAGTATACGTGTGTCTACACTAAGCCACCTCGGGCAAGATGAGACTTTCCATAACCCTATTAACTACTTTAATTAACTTGTCTCTTTTCATGAAATATTTTTAATATATTCCAAATCTTCTCTTTTGTTGTGAGTCATATCAAACTCCAAATTGGCCTACAAATCGACGGTCAAATCACTTCCACCATGCCAAGTCATGATGTCCTCAACCCTGACTGCGATGTTGGCCAACGCATCAGAAGTACAATTAGCCTCCCTGAAGTTATGAGAAATAATGACATGCTTGAAGGAATTAATGATTAACTGAGCCTCTTCAATAATAGCCTTAATAGACCATGATGGCTTAGGCACCCCTTTAATGTAGTTGAAAATGTTCATAGAGTCACCTTCAATCCACATTTTCAAAGGCATGTCCTCTTTAATTATTTTTAAAGTTTGAAGGAGAGCCATAGCCTCCTCCATGTGATTGGTCTGGATGCCTATAGGAAATTCCATGATAGCAAGACAGATAGCCTTGTCATCCTGAATAATCCCACCCCATCTGGCCGGCCCCAGATTACCCTTCATCACACTGTCAAAATTAGCTTTGATCTAGCCAGGAGGGGGGAAAGCCAAATGGAATTCTCCCACTGGGATGAGGATTTAACTTTGGTGGTGCCACCAATATTGTCTCCAGCAAAAAAATCCTGCTTCACTCCATTCATGATATTACAGTTCTCCTTGATGCTTCTCTTAATTTTTTCAGCAATCACCACCAGAGGAAGGGCAGTGTCTCTAAACACTCTATCATTGTGTTCTCTCCATAGTTTCTAGATAAAATGAGGGGCAATAATGTTTCACAACAACCTATCCATAGGAATCTCAACATTTCTCCATTGAGTGAAGAAATTCTCCATATCATTTGGGAAAACCCAACATATCTTCTAGCATTGCAAGGTGAGGCACAAAACTTCCCAAGAGTAATGATAGTCAAAAGCCATAAGGTAAACTAAATCCTCAGCATTCTTATAGAGGAAACATCTGTTAGGAAGAATCATTCCTCTCTTTTAGAGATTATCAATAGTAAGAATCTTATTCTGCAAAACCAACCAATAAAAAATGTTAATTTTAGGAATTAACTGTTTATTTCAAACCTAGGCCCAAAAGGGAGGAGGGTCTGACAGATTCAACAAAATCTCAGAGAAAGAAGCAACAAAGAAGACTCTAGAAGGGAGAATTCTCCATATCAGATCATCCTCCCTGGTAGAGTCCACTTTCCACACATTCAGATCCAGCATCAAAGTTTTCAAAATAAAATTAATAACAGAAAGATCAACCCAAGACTAGCGTCTCTAGTAATCTTTGACCCACAGACTGAATCTCTCTAAGAAAGTATCAATAAAAGGCTGGAGGGCAGGAATATAATTCAGAGGATAATCTTTAAGCCAACAATCTTCCCAGAATTTAATTTTCCTGCTAGTACCCAAATGCCTCTTAGCACCCTTAAATGCTATCTCCTTATCTTGTTGAATACAATTCCAAATAAAAGAGCCCTACACCTTCACATCAGACAACATAAAGTACAAAATATGAGGGAAGGATAAGAGATATTTTTTGTGAATAATATCATTCCACTCTTTTTTCTCGCTAAATATTCTCCATATTTGCTTAGCTAGGAGAGCCTTATTGGTAACTCTTAAAGGACGGATCCCCAAGCCTCTCCACTTCTTCAGAGTACAAACCTTTTCCCAGGAAACTAAGGCCAATCTCTTTTTTTCTTCCACCCCTGTCCAAAGATAATTTCTCTTAATCTTCTTGATGATATCTACAAATTTACTAGGGATTTTTAACAGAATAAGGGCATAGATAGGGAGACTCTACAAAGAAGCCTTCAAAATTTAAAGTTTTCCTGCTTGACTTAACAGAGCTCCCTTCCAGCCAACTAATTTCCTATTGAATCTGTCCACAATACCATCCCAAAAGGAAATAGGAGGTTTTAAGCCCAGGGGAAGACCAAGGTAAGTGGCAGGAAAGACACCAATTTCACAAGAAAGAATTTTGGCAATTCTAAGCCATCTGTCCTCCGGTGTGTTAATAAAAAATAGAGAGATCTTATTCCAATTAACAATTTGACCTGTAGCCTGAGAATAAATAGAAAGAGCTTGTTTAATCATTCTAGCCTCCTGGATGGTAGAAGACCCCATAATAATAGTGTCCCCCACAAATTTCTTATTGGACCATGGCCTGGAAGTAGAGGACAGAATGATGCCCTTTAAAGATCCATCAGTCACCAGTCTTTGTAAATAGCGACCAAGACCCTCAGCCAAAATGGAAAAGAGAATAGGGGACAATGGATCACCTTGACAGAGCCTCCTGGAAGGCTTGAAAAATCTGGAAGAAGATTCATTCACAATAACGACAGCCAAAGAAGTTTAATTGAGTTGGAAAACTAGTTGCAAGAATTTATCACAAAAACTAAAGGATCAAAGAATCTTGATCAAGAAATCCCAATCCACCTGACCATAATCCTTTGAGAGATCAATTTTCAATAGGAAACCATAGTTATTAGAGGAGTGGGTAGAATGAATAACCTCATGCACCTTCATATTGGAATCAATAATTTTCATGCTAGGAACATAACCACTATGTTGGGGGGATATGTTATCAGTGAGGATAGCCAACAGTCTAAGAGTGAGAACCTTGGAAATTCTTTTGTACATCAAGTTACATAAACTAATTGGCCTAAGGAATCCACAGAATTAGCACTAGGGTTTTTGGAAATTAGGGAAATGAAATTAGCATTAATTTATTTGAGCATAGTTCCTAGACCAAAGAATTCTTTAACAACATTACAGATATCCCAGCCCGCAATGTGCCAAAATTTATGAAAAAAGAACAGAGGAAACCCATCCGGGCCCAGGGACCTATCACCCTAAAAAGAGAAAGTAGCAAGATTGATTTCCTCAGAGGATGGGATAGTAGTCATCTTCTTATTAGTGACATCATCAAGAATGGAGGGAATAGCATTAAGAAGCAAGGCTTGGTTATCCAATGAAAGAAAAAAAAAATTTAGATAAAAGGGAAGAAAAAAATTCCACCATAGCCAAAGAGATCTCCTTATCATTACTTACCACACCAGAGTCAATCCTGAGTCTTGAAATTTTGTTGGAAACTCTTTGTTTAGAAACTGACATATGGAAGAACCTGGTGTTCTTATCCCTAGCTTTTAGCCATAGCAATCTTGACCTTTGTCTCCAGTACACTTCCTCTTTAGATATGATGTTATGAGTTTTGGCCAAAGGAATCTCCTCCCTATCCTTAAGATCTTGAGACATGCCTATCTGCTGTATAGTATCCTGAATATCATCAAGCTCCTTTTTTAGATCAATCTTAGATTTTAAGATGTCACCGAACACATCCTTTCTCCAATATTTAATGTTTTGTTTAATATGTTGGAGTTTCATAGACACCCTAAACATAGAAGTACCCCGAATGTTGACATTCCACCAATCCCTAATTCTTTGCTCAATCTCCTAGTGATTGATCCACATTTTCTCAAATCTGAAGGGGAAGCTACTCTTAAACTTCATCTAATCAACCACAAAGGAGATAGGGAAATGATCAGACCTGGAACCTTTGTGAGAGAGGAGAGCGAGCAAAAAAAGATATTGAACCAACAAGTAGAGACCAAAGCACGATCAAGATGGACCTGAATAAGGTCCATTCTAACTCTTCTATTAGACCGCGTGTAATTAACACCCTAGGTTCAATATAAATGAGAGCCTGTTTGTTAACAAAATCTATAAGCTCAACTCTACCCTCCAGTTGACTCTGACTATCAACCCCTCCAAACTTCTCATTATCTTTCAAAGGAGTGTTGAAATCTCCCATAACCAGCCAGGGAGAATCACATAAATAAAACTCAGAACTTATTTGAACCAGTCGCAAATAACATTTTTATTTTGCATTTATTGACGAAAAAATATCGTCTGCTACTCATTCCTACAAAAAGCTCATTTTTTATTGTTGATCATTTCTTTTTTTCTATTGCTAATCATTTTGTTGGACAAATCGGTTGTAACTAGGTGCAGTTAAAAGAAAGAAAAGAGTAATTTGTTGAATTTTTTTAAATTATTTATTACATATAAATATTTTATAAAAATATAAAATAATAATAATATTTAAAAAAATTATATATTAATATCTTTTTAAAATAAAATATATTATAATATTTATTGTTTATGTAAAATATTTTACTTAAATATTATTAATATTTAAATAAAAATAAAATATAATATCATAAAAAATTTATGTAAAATTTTATTTGTATCTTTCAATAACTTATTAATATTTAAATGGCAACATAGTTTGTAAAAAATAAAAGAAATTAGTGTAGACAAGTTCTGGAAAAATCTAGGACATTGAATTTGGTTAAGACTATAATTTGATTTTAAATAATTCCTCTAAATTAATTTATAGGATAATTTTTAACATTTTAAGGTTCTATATGACATGTGTACAATCTTGTGTAAATTGATCTCATACAAAATACTTTCACTTTAAATATATATATATATATATATTCATTATTTATTTTTACTATTATACATTTTTATGTCATAATTATATTTATATATAATTTTTTTTAAAAAATTAAGCAAAATCAGGTTTTATAGAGACCCAAAACCCAAAGAGTACAAGAACATTAAAGAGACAGATTTTAGACAAGCAGAAAAGAACAACGAAAGTAAAACAAGAGGGGGAACGAAGAAACCCTTGTAATGCCTTGCTAGGGAACCCAATAGAATCTAACCTAAACATGCAACTAAGTTAACACGATAATTTTTTTTAAATATTTACAAACAATAATAATAACTACACGGAAGCAATACAATAAAACACATAGTTCATATTCATAACTCAAACAAAGAATACAAATATCGAGGGTTCCTTGATGTAGAATTAAATAAAAAAATTAATTTGTGAAGAATGACTATAAAGAACTAAGATACAAGATACAACAACTGAACCACAATATCCATCACATATAATAAGATCACATATACAACTGATACCCAAGGTATACCTAAAAGAATCAACATCCACTGCTCAAGTCATAGGGTATGCAATAAAAATAGCAATACAAAACATCCTCTAAAAGGATGTCAACCAATATAAAGATATGGTACAAGTACAACTCATGAAATCGAATGATTCTCCAAAAGAATAAGAAGGTAGAACAACTACAATAAGGATCATTGAAACAAGAAAAAAGTGTCAAAACTCAAATGGTAAAAGAATCACTACCACCCGACCTCGTGGAACCAAAGGTCCACTCCCACCATGTTGAGGAGATTACATCAGGCCCAGACACACAGATACACAACAAGAAATACTAAAGTAGAAGAATAAGGGTAGGAAAGACCAAGACACAATAGAGATCAATGTCAACACAAGGGTACACCATCCAAAGATAAAGAACATACATAAATTAACCAAAACACCAACATGAACTAACTACTGAAACAAAAAATACAAATGTCAAAACACAACCATCAAGGTAAAATAGGACCTATGGAGGAGACTTAGGCTACATACTATGGGAGTTTCATCACATGGTCAATCACTTGAGGTACCCTGGACTGGTCACTTTGGACTCCAGACCCTCAATATGACCTATGTGAAACTAGAATAACCTCTCATGAAGATGAGGAATATAATCATACCTACTCTCTAGGAATCATCCCATTCTCATCCTTAGCCCATACAAGTGCTCAACGCATGAGTGGGGCATCATGAAAAACCTTGTATTTAATGTTAACCCCAAGTTTTATTATTAAATTATCACTTATTAATAACTTATGATAGGTTACCTTGGATCTAGCCTCTTTGGGCCCCGGACCCTTACTATAAGCCACTCTCTTAAAATGCACATATTTAACCTCCCCTAAGCTCAAGGTCAAAAATACACACATAAGTCTCATAAATAGGTTCTTGCCCATACAGAAACTACTAGTTCGCCACTAACCTAATAACATAAGGTACTCTAAAATAATATTATAATAGGGATTCAGACAGACTAGGGTTTGTAAAAAGAATACAAACTATAGTCACATTACAACACTATGAATACACATCATATAAATACATACTCCCCCAAGCCTTTAGTGTATGCACCCTAAAATGGTCGCCTAGACTTTGGGCCCCATTTTATCAATTTCCTGAATCAATGCTTTGCAATATTTTCAATTCAAATCAATTTCCTTGATCAAATTGTAATTAATTAAATTATTCAATTATTTCAATATTTCCTAAGGTTTGATCATATTTATCTAATTAAAAGATTTAATTTTATTTTTAATTAAATAAAATTTATCTTATTTAATTAAAAGATTTAACCTCCCTTTTAATTGAATAAAATTTATCTTATTTAATTAAAGTAAATTTCTCCCTTTTAATTAAATAAAATTCTTTTGATTTAATTAAATTCAATTTCCCCCATTTAATTAAATAAAATTCTTCTAATTTATTTAATTGAAAGAAAACCCCTTTTGTAATTAAATAAATAAAAATCCCCACTTAAAGCACTTTATTTGTTGAAAAAGGCAGTAAATTAAATTAAATTAAATAAAAATCCCTTTTTCTCCACATCTTCCTAAGTGGTGGGTTTTTGCCTCTTAATCTCAACCATTGATCAATTATTTTTGCCTCTTAACCTCAACCGTTCACTTTCCTATATAAGGAAATCTCTCCTTCTCATTTGATAATCATCAATCATCAATCATCAATCATCAATCATCAATCATCAATCATCTATCAAAATCATCTTTTTCATAGTATTGTTATGCTGCAGGTTTGGAGAGTAATTTTGGAGGAGGATTTGAGCACTCAAGCTTGGATATTACAACTTCTCTCTTCTTGTCTTCTTCTTGCATCCATGGCTATTCATGTAGATTAGATTCATGTTTATTTTCATAGATTAGATTTGCATATTTCCTTTCATAGATTAATCATGCATTGTTATCATTTAGATTAATTTCCTTTTATGCATTGCAATCATATAGATTAGGTCTCATTTTTCATGCATTAAATCTCTCATTTCATGGTGTACTTGCATAGGCACTAACTAGGTCAATCTGAGGGCCTCCATTACAAACCTTTGCACTCCATGAAGAGAGCTATGAGTCGATATTTGAGGCATCATTCTTGAGCAACCTTGGATGGAATGATTCATAGAAGTGTGACACATTTTCATCACACATTTTTGGCACCCATCGTGGGGCATGATGCTCCTGATTTTCCTTCATTTTATCAGATTTTCAGATTTTCTAATCTTTACATGGTTATTTTATTGAAGTTTTTCAAGCCTAACCCTTGTGTAGATTTGCTTGGAGATGAACACCCTAGATTTTCAAAGATGTGATCATATCTCTCAAACAACTTGGAGTTTCAGTTTGAATTGTTTTTTGCAGGTTGGCGATATATCAGAGAAGCTCCAATAAAAAATTCAAAATTTTCTGAGGTATTTTGAATTTTTTTATAATTTTTCTTTATGTTTCATAAAACCTTAATTTTTGGTGTGAATCAGTGAATTTTTTGGAAATTTTTATATTTTTGGAAAGGTCTTTAAATTATACAGGGGGTCCATTCTTTTAGTTTTAAATTTAAATGCAATATCATAGCTCATTTGGTCAATTTATGAAAAGTGGTCTATTTTGAGAAAATGGCTCCCTAGGGCACAAATAAAAAGATCTTTTTAAAATTCTAACATTTTTGGAAATCTCTATGTTTTTTAATAGGGGTCTCTTTTTTGTATCTAGGGTTTGGGATCCGAATGCATGACATATAAGTCCAATCTTGTTGACTAGGTCAAAAATCAAAATTAAAAAAAGGGTATTTAATGATTAGCTTGCACTTATTTTTCACATGGTTCAATGCATGATGTGAGTTGTCATTTGGATTATTTTCTGGTTATTATTTCTCCTAACAATTGATTTTTAGATCTAACCCTAGGGTTTGATATAAGATGAATATACATTGCATATCTTGTTTGCTTGTTTTCTTGTCTTGCTTGTTGGAGATTTCATGGGGATTGTTTGGACTTGCATGAATAAACAACAAAATGATTCACGTTGCATTGGATTTGAGGTATTTTTTTGTATCTCTATAACATTTGGATTTTAGAAATAAAATGAACATCTCATGTGTCTAGCTTGAGTGTTTCTTTCTTTCATAGATCACATTTCCAATTGGTGCTCTAAAATTAGACCTAGATTTTCTTTCTTGCATATATGTTTCACATAGTAATTAGGCCCTATGAACACTATTTGTGGCAATCTTGAGAGAGTGGGATTCATTCTCTTGTCTTACATGCAAATCTCTTCTTGATGATAGATCTCATTGTAGGTAGGGAAGGATTTTGTTTTTACCTCATTGGTCAACTTGGTTTGGGCTTCAACTTTTAGAAATACTTTCTCTCTTTGGGGAGATTGGTGTCATTTTTTGTTGTGTGAATCTTGAATGAGGTGATTTCAAATTAGTAGGTCAATGAATCATGTTTTCTATGTTTGGGTGAGGTGAAGAGGCTAGAGGATTATGGTCTTTTCCCTTTTGGGAGAATCAGAAACTTGGAACCCTTGAATCCAAACCAAGTCCCCATGTGCTCCATATTGTGAGTCTTCCTTATTAGAGAGAGTTAACCATAGTGGACATTCCCTTTATTGGGTCAAGCATGTGGATGGAACCTCAATCAATAATAGCCATTTTCACCATGGTAGCAACAGCCGCTATATAAATGTCCTTGTGGAAGAAATCTCCACGGGTGTAGTTTCTTATGGGTTGTTAGATCTCCTCAGCAACTCTTGATTGATTAAATTCTTGGACTGTGTCAAAACCTTGGTGTGCTGGGATTGGATTTCACCCACTTGAGATTGCAAAAGTTGCAGAGTCAAGCCATTACTAAGAACCATAGTGCAACCAACTTTTTCTTTTCTAGGACTATGTGCGTGATTGGAAAACATTTTGAGAACATACACAAGTAGCATTCTTATAGAGTAGAAATACTATGACACTATCCATGTTCATGTGCAAGGTTTCTTTGTCCCTTTCTCATTGTTTGAATACATTGATTGCTTGAACTCCTTGATTGTTGTCTTGCGTGCCTGATTCATGAGAAAAATTTGTTAATGCATCTAGTTGGTCAATTAAAATGAACAAATCTGAGTTCCTGAGTAATAAAAACTTTAATAGATCACCCCAAAAGTGCTACGACATGTTTCTCAACATCCAAATGAACTTCAATGGTACCAAATTACACAAAATGACTCTTGGTTTCCTTTCTTCTGCATCTCCCATGTCTTCCTAGTCTTCTATTTCCATCCTCTTCTCTTCTTCTTTCATGCTTCTTCCTCTTCTTCCTAAGACCTTCACATCTTCTTGATTCTTTTCCTCTTATTATATAGTCTATCTTCTTCTATTTTCATCTCTTCTATCACTTCCATTCTTGATTCCTCTTCTTCTAGAACCATGAATTCCAAATATCTTGTTATGGAACCTCTCTTGAGAATAGATGATCTCAAACTTGTTGCTCAATTCAAAGAGTGGTGTTTCTCCAAAAATTGCATGGGTGATGAACTTAGTACAAAAATAGAGGAAAAAGTGATTGAGTTAGATGCCTTTTCTAGGATCATATACAAGATCATGTCACAACGATCTCCTTCTTCCACACATATTTCATCTTCTAAATCTTCTCATCTTTCCTCATCGTCCAAATATTCTTCTTCCACTAGGTCTTCACTTTCCTCTTCTTCACGATCTTGTTCTTCTTCTACTTCTCCCAAGAGTCATACTTCTTTTAAAAATGCGTACCATAATGAGCAATGTGATAATCCTTGTGATACCTCTTCCATGAAGAAAGACATGCATGTTTATGATGACTATGACTTTGATGATCCTGCCTATTGTAATTATGATGACTTTGATGCCTATTCTGATGATGGCTATTATGATGAAATACATAGAAATGATTATGAAACTTCTATTCCTAAGGGTCCTCATCACCATGTGCTTGCACTTACTAGGGGTGGGGGTTCAGAGTGGAGATATTGTGATGGTGATCCATATGATTCTGATTTTGAAAAAGAATTCGATGAGTTTTGTGAACAATACCTCTTTGATGCTTCTATTGAGGAAGAGAAATTTCACTGTGCTAGTTATAAATGTCAATTTCATAAGAGTTTCTCCTCCAAGTATTCTCATACTGAAAATAAAGATTGCACTCTCAAGCAAGATCATGTTAATGATGAACCGTTGTTTTGTGATGATTCCCTTCCATCCTCTACTTCTTCCAATACTTGTACATCTCCTAAAGTTGCCAAATCTTTCACAAATCCTTTATTTGATATAGATCCTAACACTTTTCATGTCGTTCCCTATAGTTATTCTCAAGGGTTACCTCTTAAAGAAACTCAAGCTAACCTTCACTTGGATGCAAATACTTTCAATAATGCTAAACCTGAAGAGCCTAAGTCTTCATATGCTATAATGCCTACTTCAGCTAATCCTTCCCCATCTCTTCCCACATCTCCCATACAATTCCAACATGCTTCCTTATCCTTAGAAGTGGCTCCATGTCAAGAGGACTCTAAAAATGATAAAGAAAGGAACATAACGAAAGATCAAGATCAAGAAACCTCCATGTCATCCAATCCTCTTTATGATGTCTCTTCTTTGTCTCATGGTTCTTTTGATCCCTTACGCCCTTTCTCATTCATTCCACCATGTCTTAAGTCTTCTCCTAAGCAAGATCAAGTTACTACTTACACCGTTGAGCTTATTGACAATTAAAATAACCTT
>MU228559.1:534432-577190 GCA_018584345.1 Thuja plicata | reverse complement strand
TTATTTAATTAAAGTAAATTTCTCCCTTTTAATTAAATAAAATTCCTCTTATTTAATTAAATTTAATTTCCCCCATTTAATTAAATAAAATTCTTCTAATTTATTTAATTGAAAGAAAACCCCTCTTGTAATTAAATCAATAAAAATCCGGGCACTTAAAGCACTTTATTTGTTGAAAAAGGCAGTAAATTAAATTAAATTAAATAAAAATCTCTTTTTCTTCACATCTTCCTAAGTGGTGGGTTTTTGCCTCTTAATCTCAACCATTGATCAATTCTTTTTACCTCTTAATCTCAACTGTCCACTTTCCTATATAAGGAAATCTCTCTTTCTCATTTGATAATCATCAATCATCAATCATCTATCAAAATCATCTTTTTCATAGTATTGTTATGCTGCAGGTTCGGAGAGCAATTTTGGAGGAGGATTTGAGCACTCAAGCTCAGATATTGCAACTTCTCTCTTCTTGTTTTCTTCTTGCATCCATGGCTATTCATATAGATTAGATTCATGTTTATTTTTATAGATTAGATTTGCATATTTCCCTTCATAGATTAATCATGCATTGGTATCATTTAGATTAATTTCCTTTTATGCATTGTAATCATATAGATTAGATCTCATTTTTCATGCATTGAATATCTTATTTCATGGTGTACTTGCATAGGCACTAACTAGGTCAATCTAAGGGCCTCCATTACAAACCTTTGCAATCCATGACTAGAGAGCTATGAGTCAATATTTGAGGCCTCATTCTTGAGCAACCTTGGATGGAATGATTCATAGAAGTGTAACACATTTTCATCACACATCTGGTACACTAATCTCTAAAGCCAATGTAATTTCCCCAATAACAAAAATATATAATTTAACTAATAACATTACAATATTATTGATTGATTAAACATGGCCCTATATCCCTCTAGCTATATGTCATAAAATACATTAATATTAGACACTAGTTCAATCATAAGTCAAACAAATATAATCCAATTAAAATAGGTATTAAGAACTAAACTGAGTAATTTAAAATTTTAAAAATAATTAAATATTAATTAAATATAATGATAAATATAACTAAATAATAATTAAATATAATTATAAATAAAACTAAATACGAATTAAATGATAATACAATATAAGTATAAACTAGCCAAACTAAATTTAACTACAATGAAAACTAAATACAATGGCCCCCACATTAAAACAAACCATAACAAAAGAAAAAAGAAAATGCTAATTTAATTTTAAAAAGGTAAGTTCGGTGAGGGAGTTGGACCCATCTCCCACTCCTCCCTATCCCATCCCCAAGTGAGTGGTAAGTGGAAGCTTTGTTCTAAATATTATTATTATTATTATTATTAAAGCAATTGGTGTGATTTTCCATAATATGGAAAATTGTAATATATAAAAATATGCAGATTTCAAGGTCATCGTGATTTGACCTCCGACAATGTCATGCCCAAATTTCATGTCAAAAAAATGCAACAACTTTTTTTTTGAAGAGCATAATAATGTCTTGTTGAATGTAGTTGTGAGCTTTCCAAGTTTACTAACTAGTTTCAAAGTTTGCATAGTTAATGGGTTAGGTACGTTAGCGAAAAGAGTCATTGTTAGGGTCAAGGGGAATCATGACCATAGATCAACATCCCTCAACCCATTTGATAATTACCTAGGTTTAAAATGTTAAAATAAACTAGTTAGGTTGTAATGCCCAAAATTCTCACAAAGAAACACACCAATTTTTTTAAAATAATTTTAATACAAAAGATCACCTAATCATTAATATACACTGATGTGTGTGTGTGTGTGTGTGTGTGTGTGTGTGTGTGTGTGTGTGTGTGTGTGTTGAAATTATTTACAATGACATGATTTGTTTCTATACAACCATGGGTCATCCATAGTTTTTATGAAATTAATTTAGAAGTTGCTAGAGAGTTAACAAGTTAATTCTATATATTTATTGTTTATTTACAAGAAACTAAATTGTCTTTTACATTTGGAGGGTGATAAATCACTAGACTAATTATTGTAAATTTCCACAATAACTATTTACTAGTATATCTATTCTACTCATTGCAATTAGAGTTACATAGTAATTAGTTAATATTATTTATACTTATATTTTTAAGTTAAAAAATTTCCATTTAATTTATATGTAACAACTTATAGACATCTTATTACCTCATTTCTCATTTTTAAAATATCAGATTAAAATAATCTTATATATTTTAGAATAGATGTAATAGGTATTAAGAAAAATAAAGTCTCTTATAAATATTTTTCACTTCCATCTAATTTAAAGAAAATATTTCACTTCCACTTGAATAGGAAGAATATAAGAAGAAAGAAAAATATTTGCAATAAAGAATACCTTTTCCACTCCCTTTGTTTTAGGATGGTAAATAGGGAGAAAGAACAATAATTACATCTCCTATTGTTTAAGAGGAAAAATAGAGAGAATAGTAGTATTATCATTATTAATAATAAATTAATTACATTTAATATTAACTTTTGTATAAGTATGAGATCGGCTATAATTATCTCTTTATTTCCAAAATAGGTTTTTTACTCAAATTTGAACCAATATCTATTTATATCTGAGAGGACTACATCCGATATTAGTAAATTTTTAATTTACAATGTACATTAATTTTGTAAATACTATATGAAAGTAGATTTTCTATCTTTGAAATTAGGACACCTAATACATCAAACGAATTATAATTCTCTTTAATAATCTAAAATGTTCATTTACTTTCTCATGTACTTAAATTTATCATTAATGAAAATATGAATATTACTATTATTTTTGTTGCCACATATTGGTTCATTTGCATAATATTTTATCAAAAATAAATTCCCTATAAGTGGCAACACCGGTGAAAGATACGGTGACTCATTAATTGAACGACACATGGTGTAGTACTTCATTTTGATTCTTACTGTCTGACACCATCTTTTGAATTAATATGAAGCACAACAACTCACATTCAATAAGTCTACTATTGTAGTCAATATTTTCTGGGATAGCTCGATATACTTCTTGAAGACAACAATATGAAAGTGATGTCATTGTATTCAATGCTAAGGACATGGCTGATGTAGTAGTCGCTAATTCCTTTTATAGCTTCTATAATGTCTCACACAACCATTGTGTGGGCAAATTGACTTCCCCAATTCAAATAATGTGAAAGAATGAAAAAGTTTCTACTACTAACACATTATAAAATTAATGAAAATCTTACAAACTAAGTTTGGTCCACCGATAAAAGTCTGGGGCGGTTAATTTGAATTTGGAAAATAAAGTGTTATTTTTTTTTAATAGCATCCTCCTTTGAGGTGATGAATTCCAATAAGCAAGGCGCACCATCCACTGATATCGTCTCATCTAGTTGAAAAGATAGAAGACCATCATTTCAGAAGTTGTAACTAACTATATAGATATATACAAGAGTATTGTCGATGAGATATGAATAACATCATCTACCTATGGATTATTAAGAAGCATCAACCCTTCCCACCACTATCTAACTCTCAACTGTTGCTTTCAATTGGATGTTTGTCTATATCAGTGACTATCACATCTTATTATTATTATTATTATTTTATTTTTTTCTGAACGTCCTAGCAATGCCTAAAAGGAGATGATATAAACTCTTACTCCAAGTGCCAATGTTTGAGAATTTCATCAATGATATATTCTACAAGGACACATTATAGCTTACTATGGAAGAAGGGATGCATGGAGAGTAATGTTGGAGTTTTTCAGATGTTGCAGGGGTGCACACATTTTGTAGTGGTCTGCAATGACTTTATTGAGAAAAGGAACTTTATTACATATTTGTGATGAACTATAACTGATTGAATTTTTGAAGATGTTAAGTTGATGATCATACAAGGCATTAAATTAGTTAATGTATTGTATTGTCATTGATGTCAACTTGATATAATATGTATGGTCATGGACATACTTCCAAAGACTTCAAAGAACCGATGAATCAAAGGCTATGCTATCAGTAATGCATATAAGTCAAGTATTCACAAAGTAACTATATACACCGACGGAGTGCACACCGACAAACAGAGTAAAAGAGAAAAGTCATAGTGTTACCCGACGAAAAAATGCACAGCATTACCGATGAGCAAAGTCATGGTGTTTCCCGACGAGCAAAGCACAGAGTAACCCGACAGACAGAATCAAAGTGTTTTTCGACGGACGGAGATCCTGAAGACAATTGAAGTCACGCCGACGGAACAAGAAGTTATCACCAATCACTAATTGAAGTATTGACCGACAGAATAGGGAGTTCAGAAATGACAAAATGCCTAAAAATAGACTTAACTTATACTTATCATTGTTTTAATCAACAAGATAAAGCCAAGGATAAGTAAAGGATTCAAATTTTCTTTGTCTAGTTGGCAAGAAGATCTCTACGAGATAAAACTCGAGTTTTTCTTTAAATCTTATTGGAGAGAATTATAGATCGCACCAAGATCAAGAAAGCCAAGAAATAGTGAATCATGTCTATAAAGAGACAACCTAATTCATTACAAATTTGGGGGATGAAAGAGAAGAGAAAATAGATGCTGAAGAGATTCTAAAGGAGAAAAAAGTCTTCATTCATACCTGATCAACAAGTTGAGGAAAGAGCTAGATTCTACAGACACCAATGAAGAGTAAAACAACATCATAGAGCAGAACAATATGGAGAAAAGGTATTGAATTTATTATATTTAT
Organism: Thuja plicata; assembly: GCA_018584345.1. Classification (NCBI taxonomy): domain Eukaryota; kingdom Viridiplantae; phylum Streptophyta; class Pinopsida; order Cupressales; family Cupressaceae; genus Thuja; species Thuja plicata. Next base: position 572,449 of record MU228559.1, on the reverse strand, counting down.
TAGAGAGGTAATGCACTTAAAATAGATCTAAAAATCTACAATTCAAGTTGTATGTGTGAACAGATCACTTTATTGTTTCAGTTTAACCATTGAAGCATCAAGTCTCTTAACCGAGTAGGACTTAAAAGTATTTTACAATTGAGATACATCCCAAGGAGTATCAAAAATGTTTGATCATATAAAGTAGCATTGGATATGCCCGATACCTATTGACAAGCCAAGTGAGTGTTTGATCAAGGATGGTAGCATTAGATGCCAGATACTAAGTGACAAACTATCTTTTAAATCCTCTAACAAGGTCACACGTAACAGTGTGTTTGTAACCTTTAATAGGGTTGGATCTTAACCAATCTCACTTTAGAAGAGTGAAAATTTGGGGTACCAGTCCCAGTGGTTTTTCCGTTAACAGGGTTTCCACGTTAAAAATCCTTGTGTTATGTATTTATGTTTCATTACTTTACTATTTTGCACATAGGTTATTCTGGATCGATCGGTATACACTAGTTATTTACTGTGTTTTGGTAAATATTAAGACTGCTTATCGGTAAACATACATAAGAAGGTTTTACAAAGCATTGCGACAAGTAGTAATTTGTTAAAAGTATTTCAAGACATTCATCTTCAAGGACTGAGTACAACTAGAGGGTGGTAATAAATTTTTAAGGGTTGATTTAAGGATTAATCTTTGAGGCCACTAATTCACCCCCCCCCCCCATCTTATTTATTAATAACAATTGGTATTAGNACTAATTCCCCCCCCCCCCCCATCTTATTTATTAATAACAATTGGTATTAGAGCTTGTGTGCTTAGAAGGAAGGTTTCAAGACCTAAGCTAAAGATCACAAGATGGATAGACAAAATGTGCCCAAGTTGAACAAAGACAACTTTGCTTCATGGAAAAGAAGAATAAGACTCCACTTATCAAGTATTGGAAATGATGTTACTTAATAATTAGATACTGAATATGTGTTTCCCACTGGAGCACCCACAGTTGATCAAATGAGAGAGAAACATGAGCACAACTGCATGATGATAGAGCTTGCTTCCTCACTCTCTAATGCTGAATTTGAAGATGTCAAAGCATGCACAACTACAAAGAAGATGTGGGACAAAATGAAGATTGTACATGGTGGTGATATAAATGTTTTGAGAGCCAAGGCAGAAAACCTTAGAGGAAATTTTGATGATCTCAGAATGAAAGAAGGTGAAAACATCACACAGTACAACACAAGAATCAAAGAGGTAGTCAATGCTATCCGAGGAGTTAGAGGTGTACTAGATGAGGATACAGTGGTAAGTAAAATTATAAGAACCTTACTATCTATTTATTTTATTAGAGTATCTGCCATACAAGAAATGAGAGAAGTAGCAAATAGCAATGTTACTCTAGACAGTTTGTTTGGAAGACTGATTTCATTTGAGATGAATAATTTTGATAATAGTGTCTTACCAAACATAGAGTCTACATTAAAATATTCTTTGAGAATAAGTAAATCAATTCATAAACACACTATGAGAAAAGATAGTGATAGTGAAAGTGAAGAAGATCTTGATGAAATTGAAGCACTTATGGCTAGAAGAATGCATAGAGGCAAAGGTAAATTACCACTTGTTTTTTTTAATTGTAGAGAGATTGGACACTTTGCTACAAGATGTCCTAACAAAAGAAAAAATGACAGAAGTAATGATAGGTCATTTGAAAATAAGTATGATAGAGGTGATTACAGAAGAAACCGACAGTCAAAAAGAAGAGATACCCAAGACTACAAGGCAAAAGGAAAGAAGGCCAGTTACCTAGCTAAATGCAAAGATGAAGATACTGACACTAAATATGATGAAGACATCGAGATGGTGATTGTGGTAGTAAAAGATGATTCAGATGATGATGAATAAAGATATGTAGAAACTGCACTCATATCTAAAGTTAGTAAAAATGATGTCTGGATCATAGATAGTGGATGCACTCACCACATGACCGGTGACAAGAAAAATTTTGAGACTTTTGAATACTACAATGGTGGTTCAGTAAGAATGGGTAATGACACACCTTGTCCAGTTGAAGGTAGAGGAACTATAATGTTGAATAACCTGATAAAATGTGAAAATGCTTATTGGGTGAAAGGATTGAATTATAATCTATTGAGTGTTTCTTAGTTGAATAATTCAAGTCACAGAGTAGCATTTGAAAATAAGAAGGCAAATATATTCAATGAATCATGGAATCTAATTAGAACCAATGAGCAGAAAAAGGTAACTTATTCTATCTAAATGATACTGACACCACTTTCTTAATGGCTAGAAAGGAAGACATATGGTTGTGGCACAAAATATTGTGTCATGTGAACTTTGAAAACATGATAAAGATAAGAAAAAAGAGAAATGTAAGAGGCTTACCGACGATGACCAAGCCCGACAATATCATGTGTAATAATTTTCAAAAAGGTAAGATGACAAAGTCTAGTTTCAAAAGAAAAACTCATACATCTGATGCCATTCTAGAATTAGTCCATACTAATTTATGTGGACCCACTAGGACAAAGATTTATTATGGTGATAGATATTGTATTCTCTTTGTTGATGATTACTCTAGAATGATGACAATAATGTTTCTAAAAGATAAATCTAAAGCATTCAAGATGTTTAAATGGTACAAAGCAATGGTAGAGAAACAAAGTGGTAAATAATTGAAATGATTAAGATCAGATAGAGGAGGGGAATTTATTTCAGATGAATTCACTAACCTTTTTAATGAGCATGGAATCAAGAGATAGGTCTCTGCATCGAGAACACCATAGAAAAATAGAATTGTTAAAAGAAGGAATAGATCCATAGTTGATTGTGCAAGGACACTAATGATAGAGAAAGGCATCACCCAAATATTTTGGATGAAAGTTGTCAGTACTACTGTTTACACATTGAACAAAGTACAATTGAAGAAAGACACCAAGAAGACACCTTATTCAAGCTATGGTATGGATACACACCCAATGTAAGTTACTTCAAAAATTTTGGCAGTCAATGTTATATCTTAAAAGATGATAAAAATGGAAATCTTGACTCCAAGAGTGATGAAGGAATCTTTCTAGGGTATTCCAGCAAGAGCAAGGATCATAAATGTCTTAATAAAGCCTCTAACAAAATTGTTGAAAGTGCAAATAAAGATAAATGAATTTGCAGAGAAGAATTAAAAGGAAAGCACAAAAGAACTACAGGACTACAACAGTTTTGTCTATAATGAAGAACCTGACACTCTACCTAAGAAACAATGTATAGATCCTGAGCAACAGATTATTGCACCCGAGCATCAGGCTGCAAATACCAACACTTAGGATATTTCTCAAGATGATGTAAAAAGCGATGGAGATTAGAATGAAGGACACAATAATGATCAAGATGATAGAAAAAGATATGAACCTCTACTTGCCAGATATGTTAGAAGGAACCATCCACAAAACCAGATCATTGGATATAAGAAGGCTGGTATGAGAACCAGAAGTAAGTCTCTAAACACAAGATGTCTTATTTGTGATTATGAGCCAAAATATGTCAATGTTGCACTTGATAATGATGAATGGATAAGTGCTATGAATGAAGAGATTGAGAAGATACAGACAAACAAGACATGGACACTTGTACCAAGACCAGATGACAAGAATGTCATCAGTACAAAATAGATATTCAGGAATAAACTGAATGAATGGAGAAGTCACTAGAAACAAAGCAAGACTAGTATGCAAGGTGTATGAACAAGAAGAAGGGATTGACTATGGAGAGACCTTTGCACCCATTGCTAGGATAGAAGGAGTGATAATATTACTTTCTTATGCTACATCTAAAGGATTTAAGGTATATCAAATGGATATCAAGTCTGCATTCCTAAATGGAATACTTGAAGAAGAGGTATACATTGAACAACCAGAAGGGTTTGTTTATCCAGATAACAGAGACATGGTATGTAGATTACACAAAGACTTGTATGGATTGAAACAAGCACCCCGAGTCTGGTATGAAAGACTTCATTCCTATCTCATAGTATTGGATTTGTAAGGACTAGTGAAAACAATAATCTTTATTTGAAGGAAGATATTGATGCTAACATTTTGATTGTTGAGATATTTGTTGATGACATCGTATTTAGAGGCAATGATATGCTATGTAAATCATTTGCAAATAAAATGAGCAAAGAGTTTGATATGTCTATGTTTGGAGAGATCGAGTTCTTTATTGGTCTATAGATCATGCAACAAGATGAAGGTATTTTCATTACTCAATCCAAATACATCAAAGAAGTACTAAAAATGTTCAAGATGGAAGATTCCAAACCAGTTGGAACACTGATGGAAACTAGATGTAAACTGACAAAGGAGGACAAGTCATCAGAGATAAATCAGACCTTGTATAGATTAATGATTGGAAAACTCATGTATGTTGTACATGCTAGACCAGATATTGCACATGTAGTAGGAATAATTTTATTATTTTATGCTAATCCCAGGGAATCACATATGACTACTATGAAAATAATCCTAAGATATATGAAGAATACTGAGGAATATGGCTTATGGTATAGAAGAGAAGGCAAATTTGAACTTAAGGTCTTTATCGACGCTGATTGGGCTGGAAATATTGATGACCGAACATTATTTACAAGTGACAGACTTGTCACATGGATTAGCAAGAAGCAATGATGCATCTCTCAGCCTACTGCAAAAGTAGAGTATGTTGCTGCTGCTGCAAACTGCTCAAATATTGCATGGATCAAACAGTTACTAGAAGGTATGCATATGAAAATTTTTGAACCAGTAATTATCTATTGTGATAATACAAGTGCAATAAAAATTTCCAAGAATCCAGTCATGCATGCTAAAGCAAAGCATATTTCCATTAAGTATCATTATTTGAGAGAACAAGTTCAAGCAATGGAGGTGATACTTGAGTATGTGCAATCTATGGAACAATTAGCCGATATCTTCACCAAGCCACTCTCCAAGGATGCATTTGAGTACTTGAGAAAGAGACTAGGGATCAGACCCTTGTCTATTGGTTAGTAAAATTACTAGAAGGCTGCTTCAACCTACATATTATCAGAATATCATTCATGTTGATGCAAGCATAGAGATGGACTTCAAAGAAAAATCTATATATAGAAAGGTATTTATCTACTCTAAGCACCAGAGTTATTGTATTACCGATGGATTGAGAAATTCAAGGAGTATATTATGGATAGAAAGGATTTGTTTGGCATTACTATAAACAAATATTTGTTTGGCATTGCTATCAAAGGGAGAGATTATGTCCATTATCACATCATCCATGGGAGAGATTATACATCAGGGAGAGATTATCATTCAGGGAAAGATTATATCCATCACATTTAACCAGAAAGGGAGAGATGTAACCAGAAAGGGAGAGTACATACAAAGGAAGAGAATTTCTAAAAATAGACATCATAGAAAAGAGAACAGTCAAAGGGAGAGATTTTGACATAGAAGAAGAACACATCACATCAAAGAAAGAAATATTCTACATCTATCCAGTGAAGGGATTGAAGACAGAAAGAAAGATGCAAGAATCAAATCTAAGTTATATGAACTTACCGAGGACCAGATATTTGTATCGGTTATAGTACATAAGATTGGTATTTTGATGAACTTGAATTGTTATATTTCATATTGTATTAGTAATAATATAGTGTGATAATGTAGTGTGTTTCCATCAATGCCAAAGGGAGAGATTGATGAACTATAACTGATTGAATATTTGAAGATGTTAAGTTGATGATCATGCAAGGCATTAAATTAGTTAATGTATTGTATTGTCATTGATGTCAACTTGATATAATTTGTATGGTCATAGACATACTGCCAAATAATTCAAAGAACCGATGAATCAAAGGCTATGCTATTAGTAATGCATATAATTCAAGTATTCACAAAGTAACTGTATACATTGATGGAATGCACACCGACGAACAGAGTAAAAGATCAAAGTCACAGTGTTACCCAACAAGAAAATGCACAACATTACCGATGAGCAAAGTCACAGTTTTGCCCGACCAAAAAAGCACAGAGTAACCAGACGGACAAAATCACAGTGTTTCCCGACGGATGGAGATCCTAAAGACAACTGAATTCACACCAATGCAACAGTTAGTTATCACCAATGACTAATTGAAGTATTGACCGAGAGAACAAAGAGTTCAGAAATGACAAAATGCTTAGCTGTCAAGAGCTAAAAATAGACTTAACTGATACTTATCATTTTTTTAATCGACAAGATAAAGCCAAGGATAAATAAAGGATTTAAAGCTACTTTCTCCAATTGGCAATAAGATCTCTACGAGATAAAACTAGATTTTTTCTTTAAATCTTATTGGAAAGAATTGTGGATCACGCCAAGATCAAGAAAGCCAAGAAACAGTGACTCATGTCTATAAAGAGACAACCTAATTCATTATGAACTTGGGGGATGAAAGGGAAGAGAAAATAGATGCTAAAGAGATTTTGAAGGAGAAGAAATTCTTCATTCAAACCTGATCAACAAGCTGAGGAAAGAGCTAGATTCTGCAGACACCGACGAATAGTGAAACAACATCACAAAGCAGAACAATATGGAGCAAAGGTATTGAATTGATTATATTGATCAGAGAGGTAATGCATTTAAAATAGATAGTTCAAGTTGTCTGTGTGAACATATCACTTTATTGTTTCAGTTTAACCATTGAAGCATCAAGTCTCTTAATTGAGTAGGACTTAAAAGTCTTTTACAATTGAGATACATCCCAAGGAGTATAAAAAAGGTTTGATCATAGAAAGTAGCATAGGATATGCCTGATAACTATTGACAGGCCAAGTGAGTGTTTGATCAAGGATGGTAGCATTAGATGCCAGATCCTAAGTGACAAACTATCTTTTAAATCCTCTAACAAGGTCACACCTAATAGTGTTTTTGTAACCTTTAACAGGGTTGGCTCTTTATCAAGCTCACTTCAGAAGAGTGAAAAATTGGGGTACCAGTTCCAGTTGTTTTTCCCTTAACAGGGTTTCCATGTTAAACATCCATGTGTTATGTGTTTATGTTTCATTTCTTTACTATTTTGCATTTCACATAAGTTATTCTGGATTGATCGGTATACATTAGTTATTTATTATGTTATGGTAAATAGTAAGATTGCTTATCAGTAAACATACAATAGAAGATTTTACAAAGCATTCCAACAAGTAGTAATTTGTTAAAAGTATTTCAAGGAATTCATCTTCTAGGAATGAGTATAACTAGAGGCTTAAAACTGGTAATAAGTTTTGAAGGGTTGATTTAAGGATTAATCTTTGAGGCCACTGATTCACCCCCCCTCTCAGTTGATTATAAGAGGAAATAAAAGATTTTGATTTCTAGTACTTTCTCTTGTAATCTATCTCAGTATACACAGTAAGAGGTCAAAAGGAATGACCTCTTGAGTCATCTTTTCTAGTGCACTATTATAATTCAAGAGCAATATTTTGTTATGCATATTTTACCGATACTGATCCATTCAACCTTATATATATTGTTAATAACTACAAAAAATAAACATAAATTTATATCATTAACAAAACTTACTCTCTCTGATTTTTTTTTTAATTCTTCAAACAAAGAACAGTTTAATAAGTATATGCTACTAAGTGAAAAGTTGTTTCTTCTATTCCATAATACATTCATCAACCAAAATATCATAATGATCTCCTTTAAATTATCATTATATATATATATATATATATATATATATGTAATTATCATTACACATATTATAGTGGAAAATAACTAACAAAAGCTTTCTCTCCACCCTTTTGTAATGGCATCATGAAGCCTCAGGGGCTCTAGTCATAGCCCCAAGAAAGAAAACTATATTAGACCCATGTCAAGATTCACGGGTCTTCTCATATACCCTAAATGATCTACAAAAACATAATATACAGATTTTTACATGTCCACTAATAAATCCATATAAATCTAAAAATACCTCTCATGCAACCTCTCATATATAATTGTGCTTCAAATAAAAAAAATTAGAGATGAAACTTGCAAACTTATCTAAATATTACAACATAAACCGAAAGATTGAATATGGAGTAGGGAAGACTTATCTCGCAAACCATTTGAGTCTTTTTATTCCACCTATACATGCAAGCCTCCTTCCTTCTCTCAAATCTCTCCTCATTTTCGATAAACCAATAAGAGTTCTCCAAGAGGAGAAGTGGGTAACACCCTACTATCCCTTCACAAACTCATTATAAGGAAGAGAAACTTAGAAGACTTGGACGTGGAGGTGACACTTGTCATCTTTCCATCCATTCCTCCATGTGGTATTTTCTATATTTAAGAGGGGAAAAAAAGTATGACACCCCATGTCCACCCCATCCCCAAAGTCTTCTTTCATAAATGAGTTATGGAGGTGGGGTTGGTATCTTCAACCCATCCATACCCAAATTCGTCACTCATCTTAATGATGACTTTTAGAGCATTAAAATAGGCCTTAGGTCTTTTATTTCATATCCAATAGGCCTCTACCTCAAGGGAATAGACCCTAGGGGTCTATTTTTAATAATTATAACATGAAAATTGACCTAGAAACTCTCATTAAGGGCCCACAATTATAAACCTTATAAATATGTATATCAAGTAATAAAATCACATTTATTTCAAAATGATTAACTTAATACTTATCCAAGAGGTAGTTGATTTGGGATTTTCTTCCACCTCCTATTGTCCTTTTTACTTCCCTCCATATCAAAACCATAACTTATAGTTAAGCCCCTACAATAATTCAACATAGAAGATAATGAAATTCTCATGACCTCAATTACGAATCAAAAGTCTAGTTAATAAAATTATACTTTGGAAAAAAAATGCCCCCCCCGCTTTTCTAAAAGAGGTATTTCAATTCATGTCAATGCGAATATGCTTTCATTATATTAGACAATAACAATAAAATTTAATTGGGTATGTGTAGGATAATGGTATACCAAGCTATGGCCTTAAGTGGCATTGAAAAATTAGGGTTAGTCAACTTGACGTAAAAAGTTGAACATCTTATCAACCTTATGTGAAAAAGTTGTAAGAATAGAATCTATAGGAAATTGAATGCAGTTTCTAAACAACTATCTCTTGTTTGAAAAAAATTAATCTAATTGTTCAATATTTTAGATCTCAATGCAATAGAACGAAAATTTCAGGAAAAAGATAAAAAGTATGTGTATGTCTGACCACCTTAATCATAATCAAATGATGATATATTTTCATAATATTCTAAATATAATTAGTAGACTCATGCCTGGATGTGACGCATATTTTTGTGTAATTTTTTACCAAATAAATAATTAATTATGATTTTTCTGCTACAACTTATTCAAAATTCAAAAAACTCTTGTGTCTGACCACCTTAACTAATTCTAAACTTTACAAAATTGCAAACTTTTTCTTTCTTATAGTAGGAGAAGCATAGAATGTGACACATGTTTTGGATTTAAAAATGGTTAAAGCATTTGAAATTTATAGTTTTTTTTCAATTAGTCTGTCAATCAGGACTTTAGAGATAACTCAATTAGAAAATAAGTAATAATTACTTACTGAACTCAAACTCTGAAAGCAATTATATTGATGGAAAGCTGATAATGTCTTTAAGAAACCATTTTTGTTTCATCAATTTTAGGTGAAAAAAGGTCGTCAGCTACATGGTCTAAGTCTGGAGATCAGAGGAAATATGGTGAACACATTGTTTGGGTTGACCACCCACGTTGACATTAGAAATCCAAAACCCAAAGCAAATACAAAGCCTAATCATATATCCAATATTATTGGATATCCAATAACTCCCGCCCAAATACAAAATTTTGATTTCAAACCTCTTTTCAATTTTATGATTTTATATTTTTAGTTTATATATTATAAATTTAATTTGTTTTAATATTAATATTAGATGGTAATAGCATTAGTATTATATAGTTATTTTAATATTAGTATTGTATTATATAAATTAGTATTATATTATTATTATTATTATTTATTTCTCTATTCTATAATAGTATAATATTAGTATTAAATATTTATTAATATTTATATTATAACAATAATACCTAGGGGAGAGAGAGAGAGAGAGAGAGAGAGAGAGAGAGAGAGAGAGAGAGAGAGAGAGATATATGTTGANGAGGGGAGAGAGAGAGAGAGAGAGAGAGAGAGAGAGAGAGAGAGAGAGAGAGAGAGAGATCTATGTTGATGGATTACATCACAATTTACTAAGTGTTAGATAGCTACTTGAAAAAGGTTATCATTTGGAATTCAAAGACAACAAATGCATTATTAGCAACAAAGAAGGAGAAATGATTGCATCAGGCTAAAAAAAAAAGGGTAATATTTTTCAACTCAATTCAGATGTAAGTTGTTTTGTTGCAAAAGTGGATGACAGTTGGTTATGGCACAAGAGACTCTGTCATATCAATTTTGATAATATAGTAAAGATAAGCAATGTCAAGGCAGTTAGAGATCTTCCAAGTATTGCAAGACCAGTTGACACAATGTGTAGGGAATGTGTTATGGGAAAGCATGTAAGGAGCTCTTTCAGAAGCAAGCAGAACTCACCTGAAAACAAGTTAGAACTAGTGCATACAGATTTATGTGGTCCTACTCAAACCAGATCATATTACAGAGAAAGGTATTTCATTTTGTTTATTGATGATTTTTCAAGGATGATGTGGGTTGCGTTCTTAAAGGAGAAGTATGAAGCCTTTGAGAAGTTCAAAATATTCAAAGCCAAAGTGGAGAACGAATCTGGATTAAAACTAAAGTGCCTGAGATCAGATAGAGGAGGAGAATTCACCTCTGACCAGTTTTATGACTACTGTGAAGAACATGGAATTAAAAGATAGTTGAGTGCACCCAGAACCCCACAGTTGAATGGGATAGTAGAAAGAAGTAATAAGATCATACTTGATACAACGTGCACTATGATGATTGAAGGAAAATTTGTGCACACCTATTGGAGAGATGCAGTCAATACAACAGTCTATACTATCAACATAACACAACTAAGGTCAGGCGTGGATAAGACACCTTATGAAATTTGGTTTGGTAATGTACATACAGTAAAATAATTCAGAATATTTGGTACCAAGTGCTACATCAAGAGAGATGATGGTGTTGGTAAGTTTGATGCTAGAAGCGATGAAGGTATTTTCCTTGGTTACTTTACTAAAAGAAAAGCATATAGATGTTTTAATTTGAGATTAAAGAAGATAATTGAAAGTACTCATGTAAAGATTGATGAGAAGTTCATGGTTCAAGAAAGGTACTATGAATATACACCTATGATTGAGGATGAACCAATGCCTAACAGTAAAGACACTACTATCAAAGAAATGTTCGATTGCATTGATGTTTCATGTAATGAACCTGAATCAAGCAAAGAAGTATCACAGATTACAGATGAGGATATCACACCAAAAGTTTCAAAGTTCACATCTAGGTATCATTCAAAAGATGATATCATTGGAGATCAGAGCAGCAATTTTTTGAGTAGATCAAAAGCAAAAAGGTTAATAGTGGATGAAGAGGTATGTTTACTTTCACAGATTGAACCTTTAAATGTTGAAGATGCTTGCAAGGATTCTAACTGGCAGAAAGCAATGGAAGAATAATTAGATCAAATAATAAAAAATACATGTGACTTTGAAGAGAACTAAATAAATATAATATTAATATTAACATAAATATAATATTAATAATATTAATATTGTTAAAATATAATAGTAATGTAAAGTAAAATAAACATTCAAAATAGGATGAAAGTGAAAAGGTTCAAGCCAAATTTGGGCGGGAGATATCAGATATCAGATGTCTGATAATGTCAAATTTCTGATATTATCAGATATCCGATATTCTTTACTGCTATCCAAAAGAAAAAATTAATTCTCTGGGTCCCTGTCTGAGAAGAACATTTTTCTATAGAGAATTTTATGGGAAATCAGTTGTGAAAGACAAAAAAACACTTTTTTGACCCTTTTTGTTGGAATCTCTATTTTATCAAAGGCTTTTGCATCACCTTTTTGGTCTCACCATGGGGAGTAGTAGTCATAAAAAGCATAAACGAAAGAGGAAGCTCATAAATTAAGAGATTGAATTGTATAGAGAAATGGATAGGGTTTCCCATCAGAATAAGAGACAAGGTATGTTAAATTTTAATGAAGATGTGGGCATAGGCCCACCATTAAATGTGGTTTCAAGTGAAGAATAATATGAATTTGAAATGATTTATGACAAGAATATTGAAAATGAGAATGTAGGGATTGAAGATGAAAATGTAGGTTTTGAAAATGAACATGTAGATGTGGACAATGGAAGTGTGGACATTGACATTGACAATTCCAATATAAATAAATTGAAAATGATAATGGTGCACAAGAACCAAATTAGCATTACACATCTCCAAATTATATGATAAATGAAGTCCCTTATAAGAAAGAAAGACAAACTTCAAATTTGAGACCTTCAAGAACAACAAAATGGTTACTTGAAATTGATGAGAACATAATGAGCAATTTTGATGGCAAGCAATCAGAAAGAATCATTCGGTTGTGGGTTTCAAAACTTTTTGATCAATTTTTTAGCCACAAGACATTGGTTGAGAAATGTCAATTGTTTGTGCAGTTGTTAAAAATCCAAAATATGAGACCTATTATAGTCAGATAGCATATTAGTGTGAACAAGAAAAAGGAGAGGAACATTGTTATTATGAGAAGTCTTTTTAGTCTGCTCAATTCCATTGGGAACACTACCAAGGAAAAAGACAAGAGAGCCGCTAGGAGGGTTATTACAACCTCATTAGTAAGTCATCATTTGAGAAAGGCTCATTTGATGAGAAAAATTTGTGTTGAGTTGAACCTAAATCATAAAAATTTGGATAGAGCACTTGCAAGAAGAGAAAGACTTGATGATCCTCTTCAAAATGATACATGGGCTTATGATGGGAGACCTCCACATTGTGATAAGAAGCTTACCGATGATGTGAAGAATCAAATTCAACTATTTTGGAAATCTAACTCAAGAGTGTCACCAAATGTGAAGGATGTCTTGAAGTTGAGAATTGGCATTCGAGACCACACCCCACATCCAAAACATTATTTGGAAGTGAGTCAAACAATGTTGTTCAAAATATTTTGTGAGACACATCCAACATTGCAAATATCACACAGAGCTTTTGAAGCATTGATGCCTTTTGTTTGTGTGCCTCTTAAGATTTGAAATACTTGTTGTTGCAAATATCATGTGGAGTTTACAATGCATCATGAATTGTTATGATCCATTTATTTTACTTTGCATAATAGTGAAATGTTGGAGTGTGGTGCAAATGCCCTTCCAAAATCATCAAGAGGCTTGCTAGATCATTTTTTATCTCCTAGAGAAGATGGATGTTTCTTTTATATACAATTTTTCTTAAATGACAAGTGCTCAGAGACTCAGAGTGTAGTGAGCTAGTGAAGTTTGTTTCATATTGTCACGAGGGCTACGAAAATGATTTTGGAAAGACAATAGTCCAAAAAAAGGTATATGAAACCGTTAAATATACATTGAAAAGTGGATGTGAAGGCTCTAGATGTGAGTTGGTTATAAAAGAATGCAATGTAGCTAATTTTATTTCAGATTTAAGGAAGAATCTTTTTTACAAGTATGCAAGGCATAGTCACAGGTCTCAGTGGTTGGATCAAAAATTCAGGATTAAGGACACTTTCCCGATTGGCACTATTATATTAGTCATTGACTTTGCAGAAAACTATACATTGTAGCCCCAAAATGAGTTGCAAGCTCAATATTACAATTCTATTCAGGTTTCTATTTTTGTGCACATAACATATATTCATTCCCCTGATAGTACAGAAGATGACCGAAAGATAATATGAGAATACCATTTTTATATGAGTGATGATAGATCTCACTCTCACGAGTATGTCCAACATTGATTTGAGAACTATTTTAAGTGGGTGCGGGAAAATGATATTTCTATGGATAGACATCTCATTTTGTTAGATAATTGCACAAGTTAATTCAAAAATGTTCATATGTTTTATTGGTTATGTAGAATGCATGTAGAGGGAGGTGTACCTCATATTTGGAGTTTTTTGAGGCTAGTCATGGAAAAAGGGAGCATAATGGAGCAGGTGCATGTGTAAAGAGAGCTCTAGTTAAGGAGCAACTGAGGATTTTAGGTCCAAAACTCCTTGATGCTCATTCTATTGTTGATTGGTGTACTCCAGCATTGTCATAGGGGGGACTCTTGATTCAATGGTGTGCAAATTCTTTTGGTTGGTTGACTTGGGAACAATTGGAGATAGGTTGGATTGTCAAACTATGAAAGATTATTCAAAAATGCATTCATTTCAAAGCTCATATGCTAGTACATGGACCATTTGGACACAAGAGTTGGCTTGTTTTTTGTCCGAGTTGTCTTCAGTGTGTTTGGGATCAATGTGAGTCAAGTGAGTTGGTTGACACATGGGTTCCACATTATCTAACTCCTTTATCTGTTACACTCTCTGTAATAAATAATGACATGGATTGTTCACTTGACTATGACCATCTTTCAGATCTTCTATATCCAGGACATGTTTTTGCATTGGTTTCACCATAGGGGAATGATGAGAGATCAGATTATTGGTTAGCACATTGTGTACGAGGAAAGAAGAAACTTGCACAAATGACAAAAGATGATGATATGTTCACATATCCAACAGGATCACATGTTGTCGCAAGAACATAGTTGCACACATACATGATTAGATATAATGGTATTCCCTCATTTGAAGACTACAAGAAGCACAATACTATTCTCATGTATTCACACCTTGTTATGGCAACAAATGTTAAGTTGTTGAAACATAAAGGAAAACCAAGGACAAAGGAACTTTGGACTATTAGTAATACTAATCATGAAGCAATATTGAATACCCTCAAGCAATGAGATGACCCTTTAGGCACACTTCAGTAGGTAAGTGCAACTCACTGCAAGGTTTTCCATGTTCATTACGGTTACGTTCAATACATTCATTGTAGTTTTCTACTTTATTTGTTTGAGCCAATAAAATTGGTTTTGTATGCGGATTGTAAGTGTAGTTGGATACATATATGGTAGATATAGGAGATTGAGGTGTTCATATGATTAGCCTAGATCTTTTATGATGGTAAACTTCACTATGTATTGGCTAGTCATGTTCTTTATTTTGTTTAGTTACTTATACATTCATATTCTTTTTGGAAACCTATAAACTTATTTTTTTCTTGTGCCTTCTGAATTCAGGGATAGGAATGTAGAAGTCATCGAATACCATGTGTTAAACTTATACACTTTAGGAGTGGAAATGACACTTAAAATTTATATATATAGTTGTGTATCTAAGATTTTGAGAAATTCTATATCTCAGACTTTGGATACCATTGATATGTTTATTCATAATATGTTGTATCAATGATATACAATGATTTTGTACAAAAGGTGGTGTGTTCAGTCAAACTTGTATAATGATTAAATACCTGCAAGAATGCAAATATTTGAGAAAAATGTCTCAGGGCTTTGTTTCAAATGTGTTAGATAAGATGTCTTATAAATTCTTGTACAATAAAATATAAGGCTTTGTTGAATGTGTTCAAAGTACAGTAAAGTATTTGATTTAAATAAATTGTGGTTTGTTTCTGCAAATGTGTGTTAAATCATTCACCTATGAATCCCACATAGTATTAAAACAATGTGTGTCCAAATGTATTTAAGATTGATTTCCAGTGTAAAACCTATAGCCTTAAACCTTTTGCACCATGAACATATCAATGTCATCTTTGGATTGGTGTAGCCTTAATTCTTCAAAATCCCAAACTAGTTGCAAATGAATTTTATTTTCAATCCTCAACTTCCCCAATTGGTCCCAAGCCCTCATTCATCCGTATAGATCCGTACAATTGCAAAAAGTTACAGAATTACATGAAAAATCCATCCGTATAGAACACCTTTTCTAGTTTTAATTCCAAATATCCCAAAGGTACTTGGAAATTAATTTTATGATGAAATATTACTATTTGGGGAAGTACTTATCCTAAAAGGACAAGTCTTGAAACATTGGACAACTTCTCTAACTTAGGAACCCTCACTTTGACTTGGAAGGGCTAATAGGGGCACTTAATGAGGGAATTACCCTTAAAAAATTTAACTCTACCAATATAACACTTGGGATACCTTGGGGTGCATGTGAGAATATAATTTATCCCATTTTGGTTCTTGAAACAATACCCATCAAAAGTTATGGGGAATCGAGCATCTAGTCTATGCTTCTCTGCTAGTCACATACCACTAACAATTTGAGAGAATCAAGAACCATTCATCATGGGACCAAACCATCAGATCCATTGGCTCTAGTTGGTAGGGTAAATGCTATGGGAGACCTTTCTTTTCTCATTTAGCATCAAGAACATTTTGGCGCATGTTGGAACGAAGTGTTCCCAAGGTGCACTAAGCCAAATTGGGAAGAAATTGTTGGAGATCCATAACTCGGACCTCATGAGAGATATTAAATATCTATGAAGTGAAAAAGGACCATCTTGGGAAGGCCTACAAGCATATAGCTCAGTTTTTGGTGATTCCATTTGGATCCATTTGGCAACCCGACCTTGGTTGGTACAAAAAGTTGCATTATTGCTCAATTGAAAGTTTCTCAATGGTACATCTTTCAAACTATTCATCGTGGGACCAAACTATCATATCCATTAGCTCAAGTTGGATAGGTAAATGCTAGGGGAGACCTTTCTTCGCTTATGTGGCATCAAGGACATTCCGGGGCATGTTGGACCGAAGTGTTCCCAAGGTGAACTAAGCCAAATTGGGCAGAAATATTTGGAGATCCATATCTCGGACCTCATGAAAGATATCAAATATGAATGAAGTGCACAAGGACCACTTTGGGAGGGCCTAAAATAATGTATCTCAGTTTTGGGAGATTCCATTTGGCAACCCGATCTCGGTTGGTGGAAAAAGTTGCATTATTTCTTAGTTCAAAGTTGCTCAATGGTGCATCCTTCAAACCGTTTGTTGTGGGACCAAACCGTCAGCTCTATCAGCTCCAGTTTTCCAGGTAAATGCTAGGGGAGACATTTATTTTCTCATGTAGCATCAATAACATTCTGGCGCATGTCAAACCTAAGTGTTCCCAAGGTGCACTATGCCAAATTGGGAAGAAATTTTTGGAGATCCATATCTTAGACCTCGTGAGAGATATCAAAGATCCATGAAGTGAAAAATGACCATCTTGGGAAGGCCTACAAGAATGTAGCTCAGTTTTGGGAGATTCCACTCAGATTACATTTGGCAACCCGATCTCAGTTGGTACAAAAAGTTGTATTGTTGCTCAGTTGAAAGTTGCTCTATGCTGCATCTTTCAAACCATTCATCGTGGGACCAAACCGCTAGCTCCATCAGCTCCAATTGGCCGTGAAAATGCTAGGGGAGACATTTATTTTCTTACATAGCATCAAGAACATTCTGGTACATGTCAGACCGAAGTGTTCCCATGGTGCACTAAGCGGCCAAATTGGGCAGCAATTTTTAGAGATCCATATCTTAGACCTTGTGAGAGATATCAAAGATCTGTGAAGTGAAGAAGGACTGTCTTGACAAGGCCTACAAGCACATAACTCAATTTTGGGAGATTCCACTTAGATTCCATTTGGAAACTCGATCTCGGTTGGTGCAAAAATTTGCAATGTTGCTTAGCTCAAAGTTTCTCAATGGTGCACCTTTCAAACCATTCATCATGGGACCAAACCCTCAATTTAATCGGCTCCAATTGGCCCGTTAAACACTAGGGGAGGCCTTTCTTTGCTCGTGTAGCATCAATAATATGCTGACACGTGTCAGACTGAAGTGTTCCCAAGGTGCAATAACTCAAAATGAGATTTCAACCCAATGACTTGACTCAAGGTTTCTAATGCCACAAAAGACCTAATTAAACCAAATTAAGAAGGAATCAATTGATTGTGGATTCAGATTCTATGGATTATGCACAAAGTGCTTGAAATTTTCTAGGAGACCTAATTCACTACTTTAGGACATCAATGACCTTCCAAAACCCATAACTCCAGAAAATTTTGAATCACTTGGCAAACAAATGGGGTTTTCAAACACCCTTTATCAATATTGATAACATATGCTAAGAAAGAGGTAGGCTCTTTTGGACTATACCCTACTAAATTACAACTTTGAGATGTAAAAAATGTAGAAAAATGGGAAAAATTATAAAGGAACTAGATCATAAACTTAACCAAAATACTCCCTCTCTTGGATAGTAGTTAATTATGTCCTAAAATACCCAAATATGAAAGGAATTAGTCTCCTCAACCCTCCAAAACTAGGGCTTCTCCAATCTGGACTCTCCAAGCAAAATTCCAACCAACCAAAGGTGGATTCACCATCCTTTCATCATAATTAAGTGTTTCCAATCATAAAAAATGATCCTCATGAGTCCCAATATGCTACTGCAATAGCTATGCAAGCATTTCCTTGTTCCTTAACCCTACAATAGTAATCAAATGGTGATCACTTGCAACATAAGATGAATTTCCTTGAATATTTAGTTCTAGACATCTATAATACACATGTTTGATTCACCCCCAAGTTAGAGTGATTACAAAAAGAGGATGAATCTCAATCCATTCTTCTAAACCAATGCAAAACTATGCTCTGTCAAAGTACAGTCAGAGAATTTCAATGCAATCTCAAATCAAATGAATTGAAACTAGATTTACAAAGGTTCTGCAACACACATTAATGTATTCTTAATGAATTAGACTCATTGAAACATTCAAAAATCAATAAATTTGCAAAAAAACTACCACTTTTATTGCTCAAACTTGTGTAGTCTATACAATCTCTGTACCAGGCCATAGTGTGTCTCTTCCTTGCCATGGGATGATCAAATATGATGCCTAGTAACCATATCAAACAACTCCAATAAGTTTTTTTTTATTACAATTACATTTAACCATTAAAACTCATTTCCCTCGTAAACTAAGTAACCGTTAAGATTCAAATATTTGAATTCTTAACATACAAATTATTGAAATATAAGCAATCTAACTTATTTAATTCAACTTTTGCAGTCCAATTAAATATCTTAGACACTTCTAAATCCTAATCAGACCTTTGGGTACTATTGACCCAACTTACAATATTTTTGATGTCCCAGCCGTATACTTGGACTAACATGAGTTAAACACATTTCATTATGTAATCTTTATTGCAAATTTCCATTATTGGTTGTAATACATCCCAATTTACCATTAGGGATAAATTTTTCCTTCTGTCTTTGACTGGCTCCATGGTGGACCTAGGTGTTTTCATGAGTGCTCCTGCACTAATTAAACTATTTGATAAAATACATCAAAGAAATATACAAGCATAAACAAAGCATGTTGAACTATTTGAACAATGTAAAGAGATTTCATTACATTGACTGCAAGGATTATAAACGAAACATGAAAAGTACTTTTAGATCTATTCAAACATGGTGTAACACCAAAATAATAACATTAATCAAATGAAAACCAAATCTATAAAGGATCAAAGGTTCTCTCAGTGGGCATGCCCCATGTATGAATGAAGGAAATTGAAAATCAAATCAAAGGTTTAGTTATCCCAACATCACAACATTGGAGTCTTTCAAATAAACACATGTAAAATAAATATTAAATAACATAATCCATTTGACAAAACATTAATCAATTGCACTCATATCTACCATGAATTTTTCAATCAACACGTTGGTGGTCTCAAAAGTATAGTGCACTAGATGGCTAATGGAGAATGAAGATGTACTATGAAAATAATACATACATACAACACATGGAAAAGATATAATATGAAAATGAACATACATACATAAATACAATGCATGGAAAAGACATAATATGGAAATAATACATACATACAATACATGCCAAAGATATAATATGGTAATGATACATGCATATAACACATGGAAACGATAAAATAATCAGAAATAAATATGTCGATATGTATATATGAAATAGTTTTGTACAGAATGTGGCACGTGCCATCTCCAAAAATTTACAAAATCAACATATCTAGATACAATATGGCATACTCCAAATCAAAATGTGCCATATGACATCTCAACATAAGAAGCTCAACTACAAATGTTTCTAGGACATCCTATTCTACTGGTGGATGATCAAAGTGAAGTCTCTTCGAATGACTCTTTGGCTCTGATGGACCCCGCATTCAAACACAAAAGGGAAACCCCAAGTTAGATTACTTAATTTATATGGTTTCTATAAATAATAAATAAAAATTTAAAATCATAGTCAACAATAATAAATAATTTTAAAAAAAATTGAACTCTCATGTACCTCACCTCTCTGTCTCCTCATGTGGTCAGGAGACCTAATATATGTCCTTGGTAGCGAAGGGACAATACCACCAATGTCAACTCTGACTTGTATATATGTTTGCGAACATGAGATTTATGTACGACTTATACTATTTAATGTTAAATCCTTGGTAGCAAATACATGTTTTAAATATAACTGAATTAACATTAAAACTCACCTGTGTTGAACTTTCTTCAGGAAATGTCGGTTGGGTCATCAGTGATACAAACCCTTGGTGTGGTACCTCACTCAAACTAGGGGTGACCTATAAAAGTCAAACAGATAAGTTTCATACAATCATGACTTGATCATATTAAATATATACTTGATAGTAAAATACACACAAATAAATTTAGAAATAAACGTACTATGGGCATATCACTACAAATTGAGGTGCCTATGACTCTATCATGGCAAACCAGTCTCATGACATCATTAGACACCACCCTCTGTCAAATAAAACATGTAATTAAAAATGAGTACGCTCAAGTGACAAGTATAAATGTATAATAAAACAATCTAAAATACTTAATTACCTTCCCCTTATCAACACTAGATTCCTGAACCCCCTCACATTGTCCCCCAGTGGAAACTGGTGAAACCTGTATTTCAATGTAAAAAGATGATCATAAAAAAATATAAAATGTATGTATACACTATTATAATAAAAGGAAACCAACGAGTACATTAAAACATATGTACCATGGAAGTGTCAAGTCCAAATGAAATGGCCGAAAGCTGTGGACCCCTCCACCTGTGCCACCTCCTCCTCTGTCATCAACTGGACATAAATGAAACACATAAAAAAACATAAGTGGGAAATCATTATAAGAAAATTATATTAAAAATATGAATGTTTAAAATTAATTACAATGTAATAAGTTAACTGTTTACTCTTACCATAATAGTAGGAGTCCATGGATCTGTATGTCCCTGATGAACATCTCCATGGGGTGATTCAGTGCCTGTAGTGTATTGTGTAGTATCGTCCACCTTGAAGATAGTGTTATATGCATCACTATCATTCAAGGGACCCAACCACATATTCTTTCACATAACACAGGTATGAGGCATACAAACCTATGAGCTCGCGGAGGATGTGGAAGGGCTAGAAGCATCAGCATGAGGAGGCAACAATGCTGCACTCTTCCTAACCAGTAGATCACTCAAGGTGTGAATGGCTCGAATAAACTATGAGTCGACCTCAACAATAATTTTTGGATGCTGCACTGTAGGGGTGGTGAAATTCTGGGAGGGGGGACATGTGTGCGGGATTTCACCCTCTGTAACCCTGGCCTATCCTGGGGAGCACCTAAGCCTACGCCCTAGTTCTGTCTCATGCTCCAATAATTTACTTTTTGACCAAGCACAAATTCAACATACAATTTTATTATGAAATAGAATGGGACATCCAAATTTCTGTGCGGTGGTCTATCAAAAACCATCCACCAACGATCCCAAAAGTTGTCATGTATTGCATCATTTGTACACCATTTAATTGACAACTTGGTTTTTTTAGGGTCCACTTTCAAACTAGTTTTGGGATCAACAAAAATGTTACATATGTCATGTTTTGTTATATTTAGATCCATAACTTGATCATAGTCAAGCCCATCATCAAATTGGGCGTGCATGGATTCATGCCAAAGAAGTGCCACATTGTGTTGTTCTGTGAGTTTCTCCATGCTTTCAATAATGGAGTTCAGCATGGAAAACATGAGGTGCAAGGTGGGGATATTCACATATGTGTTTTGATATCCTCTAAGATGATTTAGATTATCTCCTATGAGATCTTGTAATGGTTGAGGGTTTGACAATAGTTGGTCTTGTGAAGGAGGGTGATTGTTTTGAGGTGGTTTTGGATTATTCACGGACTCATTGGGAGGGTTTTCAGATTGGTCTAAATCCATGTCTGATTCAAAAAAATAAAGAATAAAGAATATCAATTTCAACCCTAGTTTTTATCATTTCAACTCTAGTTTATTATCATTTTTTTTAAAATAAAAAATATCATTTAAACCCTAGTTTAAAAAAAAAAACAATAAATTTCAATCTAAAAACAAAAAACAAGAATGAAACTAATAAATTTCACTTACCTCTTAACTATAGCAAATCTAATATCAGATCCCTATCTGATATACAATATGAGAGGCTTGGTTGCTTCAACATTTTCACAATGAAAATGTTCAACACAACCGTGGGAAACAATATATTGTTACTGATGAATATGGGATATCCGATACTATTGGATATCAGATATCCAATATTATCTAATATCCAATAATATCGGATATCCGATAATTCTTTAGCTTTAGATTTTGGCTTCGACAGGTGTACTGACACCAAGGCCTACACAAATCTCAACAAACTTTTGGGTGCGCTTTTGGACGAGTGAAAAACTAATTTTTTCACATCGCCAGTTTTTGGCATACCATGATCTTGTACAGACCGAATTCCTAAAAGGAAAATATAAGAGACCATTCATAAGATAAATAAATATAAGCATATTCTATTTAAGAAAGGTACATAGCTACCATCATGTTTGTTGATGATAAATAATAATATTACTATGATGACCCACACATACAATTAACTAATTAATGAACTTTAATAATCTAATGAAAACATATTATGGTTGAATTAATCTCCTAAGAAGCATGGTGGTGCAAGAGCACCTATTAATTGGATCTCTCATAAATAATTTGAGATTATATATTTTCTTAAAAAAAATTTCAATTTTATGTAAGGTCCTAAAGACCATTTTGAACTCATTCAAATCATTTTGTAAGGCTATTAAAGTCTTTAAAGTCATTATGATCTATGTGGTCCTGATAAAGTCAAACATGATCAAACAACTAAAACGTCTCCAAATAGAGTGTTATTGATGTAATTAGAGTATTTAAGATATTTTTATCATATTTTAAAGGTTTAGGGAATATTTGAGGCTATTTGAACAATAATTGTAAAAGTTGTTCAAAAGTTGTCAAAATTGTCATGACAACTTTTGCAACTTAACGACAATTTTTAAAAAGTTGTTAAAAATTATTAATGGGTAGTTTTAGGTTTGTTGGATTGTTTATTATGATTTATAAATTGTATAAATCTGGTCTCCAAAACACTAAATTTTAATTTGGAGGGGTTTTAAGAAGAATTTGGAATGGAAGAACCTTATTTTTGGTGTTACATATTTCAATTTTCTGATTATTTTTCCTGCAAATTCTCTAATGTTTTTATTGGTCAGAACTCATTTTAAATGATACATATCTGAAACTTACATTTTTAGAAATTTATAATAGTTATATTTCATTAGGTTTTGGTTTGTTTCATTTTCATTATGTTTTAAGGAAGTTATAGTTGTTTTGGTACAGACTAGTTGAATTCTGTCATAGTATGGGCAGCTTTGGCAAAAATGCAATAAATTTTGTTTCCTTTGCTTGGATTTGGATATAAATTTGGGAAAATTCTTTTGATTCACTTTTATTTAATCCCAAAAATGGTATTGGCTTCATTCTTTCATTTATGAATGTTATTAATAAATGTTTGAGGGTTTCAGATTATGCCCTAGTTTGAGATATTGTTTTAAGTTTGCAAAATGTTTGCATTTATTGGAATAATTGAAGGAAGTTCCTAATTTTAATCCTACCTTTGCATCAAATGGTCTTACAATTCCTTTATGAGGCGGGTTCTTACATCCCCCTACCCTTGTCTTTGACTTCCTCCTGGAAGTCACTCAAATTTAAAGATATATTTCTCATCCTTAGATATCATTAAAAATTCTTACTTTCATCTCATTGACAAGGAACTTATATTAGTAATAATCAAAAGTACTTACATAAATCTACTGGGAATATGTATTTATTTTCCTTAATCTAATGAATTATAGAACTTGCACCATAATACATGTTAAAGATATACTTTCCTTGATTTAGAAACTTCAATAATTTATGAATAAAACCACACACAACAGAAAATTGTATTTCTAATATTCAAAATATATGTATCATTCACATAATTTTTCAATTTTAAATATATTCAAAATGTATGTATCATTCACATAATTGTTTAATTTTAAATATAATGATTCATAGTAATATCATCCAAACTATCAATATTTGAAATAAAGTCGCATGATAGTATACTGATACATGTCTCATTTTTTTCATGAAAAACATACTCAACTGTAATCCAAACATCACTCATGATTTTGGTACTCTAGAATTTTGAATTTCAATTTTTTCATTAATTCAAGATTAAAATGCATCACTTTTTTTTATGTCATAGTTACAGTAATTCCACATTACACTCATTGATAACTTAACAATGTTTATGCAATAATTTAATGCAAGATCGTAAAAGGGTTTTACAACACACTAACACAAAAAAAGACTCACATAAGGGCTTATGAGGATGGTTATCCATAATATTGATGGCAAAGGAAAGTATGGTGTCATGGGGACCTTCTCTAAGAATCCCCCCATAACTTTCCTAGTACCCTACCATTGTTTGTGTAAGGGGGTTGGCCTGCAAAGGTAGGTACAAAATAATCACACACATGATCTAGGGGGAATGGATTACGACCATCCCATGCTGGTCCCATTTTTACCCCCATCCTCACAATAAGAATATAGTCCCCAGCGCATCTTCTCCCCCATACGACCTGCTAGGAACCCCTCCTAGGTATGAAAGTTTACACGAGTCACAAAAAAACATATTTTGCCAACAATTTTAAACAATAAAGGGCCTCATCAAATAAAAGTGAAATTCAAGATAAAATTTGTAAAATGAACAATTCAATTAATTAAAATTCAAGAGTGGCCACATTAGTAAAACCTTAATTTAAAGCAAGTCAAGCATGTCCTTGAGGAAAGTAGAACCATCAAATTGTTTTTTGGCTAAGTAGCCCAACAATAGTTTTTTTTTTGTATTTCTGGCAATATCAATAAAAAATTGATAATTAAAATATTTCTCAACAAAAGAAACTAGATGAGCAATCCATATTTGATCAACAATTGCACATTACAAGCACTATATGGCCATATTGAGGCCACTAAGAGGGAGGAGGGGAATGGTGGTTCTCTAACCACATAATCATATAATAGCATGTCATATGAAGGTGGTCTCTGCCACATAAAATATAACCAACATCGATCCCACACAACCTGGGACATGATCAATAATGAATCTGTAATTCCATGTATCTAAAAAGCCAATATATCTGCCATAATATCCATGTATCTCTTCCATAATGGGAACCATTCTCGACCCATGGGTAAACACATTAAGGAGTAGGTTTGAACTATTAACCAAAAATCTTGGTTTTAGATGTGGGGGATTCTATAGGGACTAACATCTTTCGGAGTCTTGTAGTCAATGGAGGTCCTCTATCTCTCAACATGGTGTGCATATCATATAGATGAAATAAATTCCCTATGGGGCTACTACCATAATAAATTTGTCTATAAGACTCCAATGGGTTTCCTCTATCACTCAACCCCTAATTACATGGTGTTCATCTCATATAGCATACGCTATGGAGCGACTACAAACACAAAACCATGATGCACACATCTTGTACGACAAAAATGACTTATCATGGAGCACTACCAATACAACACTGTACAAGACTCACCCAAAACACATCACAAAACACAATACTATCATAAAAAAAAAACATGAACATCCCCCTTTTTTTTTCACTTACATATATATTCATATTTTTCTCACAAAGGGTGTTCCTTGATGGATCACATATGACATCCATCTCACCCTTATACAAGTTAGGTGGAAAGAGTTACCAAATTGACACATATCACATTTACTGGCTTATATCACATGTCACTGCACATATATTTTTATAGTGTCCACAATAATTTCCATGCATAGAACACTTCAACAAGCATAACACGTTACATCACAAAAATGGGGTGTTTACAATTTTGCACAAGGTTCAAATGCATACAAGTATGAGAGTAAGTTGTGTATATGTATTTCTATTTTTCTAACAATATTTGTTTCATTATTCATGTGTGTCCATATTTTGCCCTTTTGTTATATGAAATACAATTTTATAGTTTTTGGGTATAACTCAATAGAATTTAAATATTGAAGCATCTCATTCACAATTCTACATTTTCTTTTCTAGATCACTACTCACTATTTTATACATGATCAATATTGATTTTTTTAATCAACTAGGTTTGGTATATTTATATTTACACAAGATATTAGCATTTCACTCCACATCCTGACATAATAAGTTATCTATAGCAAAATTCAATTAATGTATACACAATAGAATATATATTTTACAACTCATTAGATTTTAAAAAACATAACTTTGCATCTTAGTATCATATAAATTAATCTTTCTACCAAAAATTTATCTTTGCAAACATAAATGCTATACCAAAGTACAGTTTCCTTAGCAAGTTAACCCATTGTCAATATTCCTATTATATCTCATGAAAAAAATTGTACTTAAAAAATATATATTACAATAATATATCACTTTGAAACAAAATATTCATGCTACATGGTTTCAATTTTATTCCCTTATCTCACTATGAATCCTTCTTACCCTCATACTTAGATCTTAATGGGGAGTTTAATGCCTTTTAGATGACACTAATAGTGAATAAGGTCAATGGTTAATAGTCCATATATTAATCTTTTTATACACCTACACCTATAACTTAGTAATACTCAAATGGTTTTGAGGAAAAGTTTAACTTCCAATTTTACTAAATTAACAATACATTTACTCAAGTACTTTCCATATTTTGTCTACAAACATGAAATTTCTTACACATGCCATTAGTTTAATTTCACTATTATGTCAAAGTTATTTCCTCCTAATCAATTTTTCTATAATTTGAGTATTTTCATTGCCATGAATTAATTTTTAAATCATTGTGGAAAAGGTAATTTCTTATAATCTTGAAGATATAAGTGCATTAATTTATTTAATACCATAGCCAATTTTGTCTGCATCTTGATAATTATGACAAGATCTTATACTTTATAAGGTGACATTCTCACTCTTTATAGAACTTAACATTGAACTAAATGAGCTTGCACTATCCAAAGGATGAAGGTTATAAGGGTTCTAGGTTGTACACAAGTAAACCTCATCATTGATACCAGAGAAGAATCCACACCATTTATCTGACACTTAAAATGTGTTAGACACCATTTTATGAGTCACGTGATTGTGTCCTATTTAGGTCTAGGATTAGGTGAGATGATATAATAAATACCTCAATACCACACTCTTTAGTAACACTATTACTATTTCTTTTAATAACTAGTTTCCAATAGAGTCCACACTAAGATTTGTCTCGCTTTTAGAATACTCCCACAAATACCATCTTAGTCTATAATTAAATTAAATGTGATAAAATTGATTACTCTTGGTTCTACTTTATAAAAGCAAAAGTTAATTTAAAATAAGAGATTTACGCAGTAATGAGATATGGTTGGAATGCATAAGTAAGACGACCGACTTGAAAGAACACTCGGTGTTCAACATAGCATTTAAATCAATTTTTCTAGAGATTTATGAGTTTTGAAATATTTATTTGTATTGAATTAGAATGGGTCACCACAAAATAGATGCAATTATTTCATCCTCTAATACTTCTTCTCTTCTAGTCAAGAAAAATAAATATAAATGTCGTGGTCTGAAATCTGGGCGTTACTAGAGGTCTCTTTTGCATAAGATTTTATAAAAAATGACTTCCCTATAAGTGGAAACATTGGTGAAAAATATGGTGACTCATTAATTGAACGACACATGGTGTAGTATTTCAATTTGATTCTTACTATCTGAAACCATCTTTGGAATTAATATGAAGCACAACAACTCACATTCAATAAGTATACTATTGCAGTTAATATTTGCTGGGATGGTTCGATATACTTCTTGAAGACAACAATCTGAAACTGATGTCATTGCATTCAATGCTAAGGACATGGCTGATGTGGTAGTCGCTAATTCCTTTTATAGCCGCTATAACATCTCACGCAACCATTGGGTGGGCAAATTGACTTCCCCAATACAAATTGTGTGAAAGAATGATAAAGTTTCTACTACTAGCACATTATAAAATTAATGAAAATCATACAAATTAAGTTTGGTCCACTGATAAAAGTGTGGAACGGTTAATTTGAATTTGTAAAATAAAGTGTTATTTTTTTTAATAGTATCCTCCTTTGAGGTGATGAATTCCAATAAGCAAGGGGCACCATCCACTAATGTCCTCTCATCTAGTTGAAAAGATAGAAGGTCGTCATTTTAGAAGTTGTAACTAACTATATAGATATACAATAAAAAATCAGAAATCAAAGCTCAAATTCAATGGATTGTGGAAATCTAATCGATTTATATAGATATATACAAGAGTATTGTCGATGAGATATGAATAACATCATCTACCTATGGATTACTAAGAAGTATCAACCCTTCCCACCACTATATAACTCTCAACTACTGCTTTCAATTGGATGTTTGTCTATATCAGTGACAATCACATCTTCTATTTTTTTCTTTTTTTCTTTTTTTCTGAACGTCCTAGCATTCCCTGAGAGGAGATGATAAAAACTACCTTACTCCAAGTTCCAATGTTTGAGTATTTCATCAATGATATATTCTACAAGTTCATGTTATAGCTTACTATGGAAGAAGGGATGCACAGAGAGTAATCTTGGAGTTTTTTGCAGATTTCCCAGGAGTGCACACATTTTGTAGTGGTCTGCAATGACTTGATTGAGAAAAGGAACTTTATTGCATATTTGTTCTATATTAGGAAAGTAAATAATAAGAGGAAATAAAATATTGTGATTGTTGTTACTTTCTCTCGTAAGCTATCTCAATATACGTAGTAAGAGGTCAAAAGAAATGACCTCTTGAGTCATCTTTCCTAGTGCACTATTACAATTCAAGATACTGATCCATTGAACCTTCTCTATATTGTTAAGAACTACAACAAATAAAAATAAATTTATATCATTAACAAAACTTACTCTCTCTGAATTTTTTTAAATTCTTAAAACAAAGAAGAGTTTAATAAGTATGTTCCACTAAGTCAAAAATTGTTTCTTCTTTTGCATAATACATTCATCAACCAAAATATCATAATGATCTCCTTTAAATTATCATTTTAAAATAAATATATATAATCATCATTACACATATTCTAGTGGAAAAGAACTAACAATGGATTTCTCTCCACCCCATCGTAATGGCAACATGAAGCCTCAGGGGCTCTAGCCATACCCCCGAGAAAGAAAACTATATTAGATCCATGTCAAGATTTATGGGTCTTCTTATATAACCCTAAATGATCCACAAAAACATAATATCCATATTTTTACATGTCCACTAATAAATCCATATAAATCTAAAAATACCTCTCAGGCAACCTCTCATACACAATTGTGCTTCAAATAAACAAAAATAGAGATCAAACTTGCAAACTTATCTAAATCTTACAACATAAACCTAAAGAGTGCATATGGAGTAGGGAAGACTTATCTCCCAAACTATTTGAGTCTTTTTCTTCCACCTCTACATGAAAGCTTTCTTCCTTCTCTCAAATCTCTCCTCATTTATCATAAACCAACAAGAGTTCTCCAAGAGGAGAAGTGGGTAACACCCTACTCTCCGTTCACAAACTCATTATAAGGAAGAACAACTTAGAAGACTTGGATGTGGACTTGACACTTGTCATCTTTCCATCCATTCCTCCATTTGGTCTTTTCTACATTTAAGAGGGGAAAAAAATTATGACACCCCATGTGCACCCCATCCCCAAAGTCTTCCTTCATAAATGAGTTATGGAGGTGGGGTTGGTATCTTCAACCCATCCATACCCAAATTCGTCACTCATCTTAATGAGGACTTTGGGAGCATTAAAATAGGCCTTAGGTCTTTTGTTTCATATCCAATAGGCCTCCACCTCAAGGGCATAGACCCTAGGGGTCTATTTTTAATAATTATAACATGAAAATTGACCTAGAAACTCTCATTAAGGGTCCACAATTATAAACCTGATGCAGCCACTTTCGGAGGTCATAACTTTTGACTCAGATGTGGGTTTTTGCTGAAACTTTATAGGCAGATGCGTGAGGAAAAGTTAATGAAAGTTATAACTCAACCAACATTGGTGGTGGCCATTTTGACATCTTTTTCGGGAGCCTAAAGTTTCATCTTGACCTTCAAAATTAGCTTTTTCTATTTCTTTCCAATTTTTTGAGTTTTGCTTTTGTAATAAATCTGAAATCGTCTTTCTAATTTCGTGGGTTAGTTGGCAATTCATCTTGCCTTAGTTGAGAGATTTTCTTGGGAAAACTCGAGATTCTTAGGATGAGTTTTAAAAGTTACCAAATATGGAAAAATTTGTTTTTCCCAAAAATCTGCCAAATATGGTAATTTTCAGAATTATAATAAGTAGGAGTTTTCTTTCATTGTAGAGGTAGAGTAGGTTGGGTGCAATTAATGAGTATTTGGAGTTATATTATTCTGGCATTGTGTTATTCTTTTTGAATTGTTGTTTCTAAAGGTTTTGTGCTACATCATTTGGTATTAGAGCGGGAAGATGACTGGGAGAGGAAGAGGTACAGGAAGAGGAGGCGTCATGCCAATGCAAAGATTGATGTTGGATATATAGAGGCAGATTGAATGACTCAGTGAGCGAATGGATAATCAATGAATACAAAGAGGGAATGAATCTGATGAAGAGGGAAACTGAGGAGGTGCTGGCCAAAATGAAGAAAATATAGAAGAAAGGCTCGAAGAAATGAGCTATGAAGATAGAGTTCTTAGGGCTTTATAAGGAAGAAGTGAATCAATTAAGATTGATGTTTCAGACTATGTTGGTAGTCTTAAGCTAGAAGAGTTAATAGACTGGCTAAACGAGATGGGGAAATATTTTGAATAGAAGCCTATGACAGAAGAAAAGAAGATGAAGTTTGCATGCACAAAATTAAAAGGACATGAAATGATATGGTGGGATCACCTCCAGAAGGAATGAACTAGAAAGGAAAAGGAAAAGATTCAGACATGGAGCAAGATGGAGAAAAATCTCAAAGAAAAATTCATACCCATGGATTATTCACAAACTCTCTTTCGGAGGTTCAAGAATTTGAAGCAAAACTTGTCTTTAGTGCAAGACTATACAAATGAATTCTACAAGCTATCCATGCACATAGAGAACCAAGAAAATAATGAGCAGATAGCTGCTAGATATATGAATGGCCTAAAGTTCTCCATCAAGATGAATTGAGCATGCATCATGTTAACAGTATGGAGGAAGCCTACAAATTAGATCTGAAAGCTGAAGAAAAGAAGAATAGGCAATATATCCAGAGGAATAGAGGTGGTCAAAGGGGTACCTCAACTCCATTTTGGGGAGGTACTAGTAATGATCAAGGGGAGCCTTTTCAAGGGTTTGAAAAAAATATAGACACTAGGCAAGATCCTTCAAATCAAGAAAGAGGAAGGGGGTTTTAGAGAGGACGAGGCTACAGAAATGGAAGAGGCTGGGAAAACCAGAGAAGGCCTTTCACTTTTTTTAGGTGTGGAGAAGAAGGACATAGAGCCTTTGAATGCTCAAATTATAACATGCAAGAAAGAAATCAAGGAGGACAGCCTAGAGTGAACCTGGTTCAACCAGAATTTATAGCAGCAGGAGAGAACAAGAAGTCCTACCAGACATGGGAGAAAGTCTCATGATGTGGAGATCGATGATCATTGCAGAGAAGGAAGGATTCCTTGAAAAGAACCAACATCTTTAGAACTAGATGCATATTAAGAAATAAAATCATATTTATTTCAAAATGATTAACTTAATACTTATCCAAGAGGTAGTTGGTTTGGAAGATTCTTCCACCTCCTATTGTCCATTGTACTTACCTCCATATCACAACCATAACTTATAGTTAAGCCCTTACAATAATTCAACATAGAAGATAATCAAATTCTCATGACCTCAATTGTGAACCAAAAGTCTAGTTAATCAAATTATACTTTGGAAAAAATGCCCCCCGCTTTCTAAAAGAGGTATTACAATTCATGTCAATGTGCACATCCTTTCATTATATTACATAATAACAATAAAAATTAATTCCTAAAAGGAAAATATAAGAGACCATTCACAAGTTTAATAAATCTAAACATATTCTCTTTAAGAAAGGTACATATATACCATCATGTTTGTTAATAAAAAATAAGAATATTACTATCATGACCCACACATACAATTAACTAATTAATGAACTTTAATAATATAAAGAAAACATATTATGGTTTAATTAATCTCCTAAGAAGCATGGTCTTACAAGTCCTTTATGAGGCGGGGTCTTACATAGGTTCTCTACCCTAATAGAACTTGACTAAGACACCAAACCATAGAATGGTTAACCAACTCATTATACTATGTTTCCCTCTAGAGTAGACGTCTTGATTAACATTTAATATAATGTCAATAGGGATGATATAGTTTAATTTAATTATTCTTTTGATAGAGCTTGAAGATGAAAGATTTAATTAATATATTATCTTTAATAGATTAAAATTTTACCCTTGTTAAGATTCCATAGTGTTAATCTCTAAGATCTGTTGATGATTAGTGACCAACACTTAGTCATTCATCTAGGTAGTTTAAGTTGGCTATCACGGTGGCCGAGCTAAAACTATGCAAGGCCGAGCAACATTGCCGAGCAGTTTTTAGTTTGCCTAGTTACATTGTTGAGCCAAGTTACATTGCCGAGCCGAGAAGGATACAGGGATGTTAAGTGTTGAGTGACAGATAGTCAAATTTCGAGTAGAATAGTTTTTGTATATATGTCTGGAATGATACAAACATCAATGATAAGTGATCCAGCCGACTTATATAAGCATTTTGGGCCGACTAATGTATGCATTTAATATTCTTATACGGAGTTAATTATGCATTTAATTGTTTTATCCTATGCATGACTCATTGTAAGCATTAATTGTTTTACCAACAAGGTATGGATATCAGATCTTGATCGTTGATCTAGATCTTGCTATCATATTTAAACAAGTATATTAGATTGCTTCTAAACCCTACTTTGGAAGTGTGTATGGTGTGTGGTGACTGCATTTTCATAAGTGAAATGCACAAAGGGTTATTTTGTTAAGAAGCAAAGATCAAGCAGAGTGAGAACACAGTGAACATTAGAGTAAAGTTATATCAGATTATGAGATCATAAAACGTACTGGAAAGAGGAGATCTATCATCAACATCGGAGTGCATAACGAATGATCAATACTTGAGAAATTCTAATCATTGTATCAGGTGAAAATCTCTTAATAGAGTGGTACTAGCAGACCTTTCTTTATATCCTAACAAAGTGCTTACTTCATTGTAAGTTTCAAATCCTTTAATAGGGTAGATTGTAATGATCTTAAGCTCTTAACAGGGCAGACCTTTCACAGGGTAGATTACATTTTGTAATCAAACATTTGTAACCTTAAGAGGTACACTTTATTACTACAGTAGTGGAGAATTTTGTGTGTGTCATCACCAGCCCAGTTTTACCTATTTTGGTTTCTAGGCTACCAAGTTATTGTGTTATGTGTTACTTATTTCATTGTGTGGATGCTATCTGAGATTACAATAGATTCATTTATGTATGAATGTGGATCAATTTATTTTAAGTGTTTAATTTATAAGATCTAATTCATCCCCACTCTCAGTATCTTTCTTTCCCATTATTGTATTTCCAACAATTGGTATCAGAGCTTAGTTCTCTAAAAAGGTCATAATCAGCTTGAGAATACAGATCTTGAGATGGAGATCTAGAAGATGGGTAAAGTCATTGAGAATCAAAAGAATGATATTCAGTTAGCTCTACAACAACTTGAGACTGTAAGACAAGAATTAAAGAAGTCCTTGGCTGCAAGGAAAGATTTGGCCAAACAAATGAATGACACTCATTATTAGGAAGAGGACACCACAAATCTATTTCAGAATGGAGATTCTACTAAGAGCGATGCAACAATAGCAGATCTACTGGAAAATAACATTGCATTATGTGAAGAAGTTAAAAACTTGAAAAAGGAACAAGAAGCCCAATCAATAAGAATGTGTGAAGTTGTTGAATAGAAAAAGAAAGTTGAAGATGACAAGGCTATGGCCGAAGAAGACAAGAGAATGATGACTACCAGACTTGATGAAAGAACACATGATGTGTAAACAATGATAGTCAATCAAGTGGACATGGCAAATCAACTACTACTTGCAAATCAGGAGATCAGTAGGAAATATTTGGAGATTGTTAATCTTAGATCTGAGAACAATCAATTGAAAGATGAATTGAGATCTGAGAAAGAGATTAATAACAGAGTGGATGATCTAAGTGCTGCTATGAGCTACTTTGAACAACTGGTGGAAGCATCAAGAAGACCTAAAGATTCTTCTGGATTAGGTCACACTGGACAACATACAACCACTAAAGATGGAAAATCATCTAAGACAAGTGAAAGAAGGCATGCAAAGCTGAGAAACAAGAAACCTATTTTTCATCACTGTGGGAAACCAGGTCATACAACAAACATTTGCCGAAGCAAGAATGGTAAGTCCAATCCAAAAACTAACATTAATGGTTATTGTTTTAACTTTAATAAGTTTGGACATCAAGTACAAAAATGCAAGACAAAGGAAACCAAAACATCTAGACTCAATGGTAATTGCTATAACTGTCACAAATATGGTCATAGAGCACAAGATTGTAGATCTAAAGGAAAACAACAGTGGACATCAAAGGTACAAGAGAAATCACCAAGAAAAGGCAATGCTCACAATTGGGATTACAATACATGGCATAGTTGTCATTACTGTGGTGAGTATGGACATGTTACATAAAACTGCATAAGGACACATTTCAAAGGTAAATCTAAAAGTTGGATGAATGGAAGCCTAGTTAGTCATAGTTGTCTAAAAATTGGTCATACAAGGAAATATTGCAAGACAAGAGTACCTACTCCTACTATTGAGAAAATAAGGGAACAGATGAACAAGACATGGGTTAAGAAGTATGAACCATGTAGCAGTGAAGCTAATGAAGCTGAGGTCACCCAATCCAATGGATCACGTGATCACATCATCTCCAACTAAGAGAAAGAGGTATGTAAGGAACTGTATTTAAAAATTCTTATCTTACATCAATTCCTAACATGAAATGTACAAAAGTCATATTTGCATATGTTAAGATGCACCAAGACATATTTTGAAGACAGATGCTGAGATGAGAAAATTACACTAATAGGTGCCAAGTACTACTCATGGACACTAAAGCCAAGTTCTTTAGTGAGTGCCAAGTTTTGTTGGCCGAGTGAAATTTTGTGAGTGCCGAGTTTAGTGAGCCAAGTGGGATGCAAGTTGTGTTAAAGCTGAGGACAACTATCTTGCACTAACTCAATAGGTAGAACATTCAATGCTCACCTACCTTGATGTTTTTAAGCTTATAAAGGGTGAACAGTTGACATCTCATTTTTACCTCGCGATTTTTACTGGTTAATGGAGCGATTGAAGTAATTTGCAGAATTGATCTTAACGAAGTTAGATACAAATATTTTTACCAGCGTGCCATCGGCACTCCTAAGGTGAACAGTGAATAGTGCAAAGAGCTACTTGCAAAGGTACTCTATTTTTCATCTCTTGAACCCTAAATTCAAAATTATGGCTGCAAGTTCTTCCACACTAGCTAAGAGTATGGAGGTAGAACCAAAGCAAATTTAGTTTATATGGAGTGATGAATGTGAACCTCTCAACTTTTGAGTTTTTCTTTAAAGTTTGATTCAGAGTGATTTAACGGGAGCTCTCTCATCCATTCCACCCAAGGTACTCATGATTCATGATGTTCGATCATTTTATATGGTTAAGGTTGGTGAAGTAGGAGATAGTGAATTGAGGAAATCCTATAGTAAATTGTGTGACAATGGAGTTCTGAAGGTAGAATTCAAACATCTAGCCAACAAAGGGTTAACTCATGCCTTAGATTTTCCCCAAGTTTTCAAAGATGAATGGATTAAAGTTATCCTTAGCCGAGTTCATGAGATGTGTATGTGGTTAGATAATGGACTAGTCAAGATCACTAAAAGCATGATTCATCGAGTGACTAGATATCCTGTAGTAAATGGAAAACAAACCATGAGGGATAAAAACAAAGAAGAAATTACATTGAACACTGGAGAAGTATGGAATAACAGAGGTATGACTATCTCTACAATTACTGACCTAGAACTTGACTTTGGAGTAAGGGTAATAGCACATAATTTCTACCATTCTAGCAGATTGGATAGTGTTCCTTTTACAATAGTTGATCAGGCATGGAAAATTGTGAAGAAGAGTCACACATATGATCTTGCCGAGCTACAACAGACACAACTAGCCAATAACCTAGCATCAATCAGAAAGGCTAAGAGGTCATCATGTAAGTTTGGTTCTTTACTAGTCTGTATATTTTTCTACATTCAGGATACATTTCCTACACTGGGAAACATTGTTTGGAAAAAGTATAGGTCCATAACAGTTCAGATTAGTGAATGTATAGAGAAACTAGGAAGCAATTTCAACAACATAATGGGGAGCTATTTTGTAGAATTCAAAAAGAGAATGAGATTAAGGAATAGGATTCCTAAGACACTAGTGGAGAAGCACTATGAAGAAATTTGTTTTCTAGTTGATATAGATAATACTTATATCAAGGCAGTGACTCCTAGGGTAACATGCTTAGAACCTTTTCCATATGAAATCAATGTTGATGAAGCATTAGCTGCCATCATTGCACTCCTAGCCAAGGCAATTGATACTACAATAGAGAGATTTGGAAATTTTGATGAAGCTAAGGCTAAAATTTCTAGAAGTTTGAATGAAGGAACTATGGAGAGGAAAAGAAAGAAGATTGTGAAAAAACCTAAAGAAAATGGTTTGCTTAGGTAGTGATGAAGAACCTGAGGATGCACCTTTAGGCCTTACCACTGGACAAGGTGAGGATATTTCTACAAAGGAGGAAGTAAGTGCATCAGAAGAGGTTACTAAGAAAGCTAAGGGCAAGAAACAATCAATTGTCATAGTAACAAAGAAAAGCAAAGCCAAACCTAAAATAACACCTCCTACAACTAATCTTCTGAGGACTAGAGCATCTACTATTACTTCCCCAGTAGAAGTACAAACTAAAGTGTATGGAAAGAGAAAATTTGTAGAAAGTAGTTCTAGAAAGGAAGCAAAGGTTGCTCCTAAGGCTGAGCCGAGTAAGCCAACAAAAAGGACAAAGAAGGAGACTAAATTTGGGAACAGATAGTGATGAAGAGAAGACAAAAAATGATGAACATAGTAACATACCTACAACTCAATTACAAAATCCAGCAAGCTTTGATGAGGTATGCGACACCTTGAGGAATTCAGCAAGGTTAGCAACATTTAAGTTCATTAAGTATGAAAAGTTGAAAACTGCAGATAGGCACAAAGTACAGGAAGCACTCTTGGACATGATGAGTACTTTCAAATTAACTCCTACAGAGATAGGAAATCATGT
>MU228559.1:483177-529865 GCA_018584345.1 Thuja plicata | reverse complement strand
CAAAGCTGCCAAGCAGGGGGCAAACCTCTCCCCCCACCACCTTCCTCAAAGGAAGGGCGGTGGTGGTGGGGGTGATGGCTCCCCGCTGCTGCCCCATTACCATTCGCACAAAAAAAAATTTGACTGGTTATTTTTTAGCAATTTTCATATGGTATTAATATGTTTTTTAAAATCATTAGTTGTGTATGTGTGTGTGTGTGTGTGCGCACACACCCTTTTTAAATTTTATTGTTAAGGCTACCATATGCAATTCTCTAGTATATATATATATATACATATATATATATATATATATACATATATATATATATATATAGTTATTTATTTATTTATTTATTTTTAAAGTTAGAGATTATATTTCCAAAATACATGGGCATTATATATATATGTGTGTGTGTGTGTGTGTGTGCAGATTTTTAATGAGAAGTATTTAAATAGTAATCAGAATACTAAGATTGAATTCAATCTGCATACATCTAAATGTGCTTGAGAGCATTTTTTAATATTATAAAAGAATAAAAGATCTACTAAATTTGCATATATTTATTTTCATGAACAATAATGTTAATTCAAATAAGAAAGTCAATTTACTTCTATATTCTAAATTTTGATAACAAAATCAAACCTATGAGTATAATTCTCTTTTCTTTTCAATATGTACTTATTCAAAGAGATAATAAGGATGAAAATAAAACTTCTTTTCTTTTATTTCTATCAAAAATGTAGGGATGAATGCAATAATTCCAAGGAACAATATTCTCACTAAACTTCATCTACCCATAAAGGGATTTCTATTAACACTTACAAAATCTCCTTAATCTACTGTACACAAAATTTACAAGGCTTTGTTATTTCTATTCAAAACAAGTTTTCTAAGCTTCAAACACAAAGGCCATTACATACCAATAATGCAAAATAGACATAATTCCATTTTTCGTACTTTGTCTTCATCTCTCCATGAGTTCAAATGCATCCAAGAATCTGCATAGAAAAATGGAAAAGACCATGGGAAGCTCACCTCCCAGCCTAGGCCTCTAAGAGGCCACCCCCGAGCTTGGGGAACCAAATAATAGGTATATTACACATGACACTCTTAAACACAACAAATACAATAAAGAAAACAAACAACAAGTTTCCCTTCAAAGGCTTCCATAATGGGTCTCACAAAGACCCTAACAATGGGGTGAAGTGGACCAAGTACCCTATGGGGAGAAAGCCATCCAAAAGTAAAAACACAAGCCTTCATAAGGCTTCCAAAACAACTCTACAAGCAATCCTTCCCATACTCATAACTTCCTCCCTTATGTCCCACAAGGAATCAAGCCAAAGTCACACCATTATGACCCCCAAAACAAGCAATGAATGACTTCATGGAGCCCATACTCCATGTTTTCTCCCTCTCCTCCCTTAGGAGAGATTCTACACCTATGGGCTATCCTAAAACCTTCACCCACAAGGCTACTCTTCCCTCCTAATTGTGAGTGGACCTTAAGAATCTGAAAACACAAATAATTGAATCACAACACAAAGGAAAAAACTTCACAATACAACATGGAAGATCACATAAAATATTCATCACAATATACATACACTCTATCATACTTACATCATTCTCACATTTCAAGTAAGAGAAACAAGAATGAAATGAGAGATACCAACCTAGGTCCAAGCTTATGGAAAGTAAGTTGAGGATGAGCTCCTTTTGTCCAAGTCTCCCTTCTTTCTCAGCTTCTCCAAATCTAGTCAAGTCTCTAAGATATAGAGTGGGTGTTCAAAGTCTCATCAATGGAGAGTATCCACTAAAAAGGCCTCTAAATTTCTCTTGAAAAAAGGGAAGTTTCTTATTGGTTGGTCTTCCCTAAGCTTCTTCAAATCTTACTAAAAATGGATTTCATAAAGGTAACTCAAAAAAGTGAGCAAAGTCTTTGCACCTAAATGGAAGAGTTGTCTAACCAAGACTATGCTTCCAAAAGTTAATTTTCATCCATCTTTAAAATCCAACTTTTGGAAGGGTCTTTTGGTCAACTAAAAATTTTCCTAGGGTTGAAAATGACCCTTACTAATGGGTATATCATATGGGATTCCTAAAAATTGCCCAAACACATACTTAGGTACCTTTCTAACCTCCCAAAAATCTCCTAAATCTTACCCATGAAATTCAAGTGTAAAGGCCATAATTCAAGCTCCCTAACCAAGGGGTTCACATGGGGATTAGCCATGGTACTTACCTAGTTTGGTGGGAAACCAATCCTCAAGTGGATATGTCATGGCCACATGTACACATTACATGTGTCAAGTGACAAACACATTTTACACTTCACAAGACACATGACATTTGCACTTGAGAACACACATAAATGAAAATTACATATTATAATACAAAATGAATACATTTAATCATATACATTTACAAAATTAAACACAATACAATGAGGTCTTGTCTCTTATTAGATGTGACCTTGGCTTGAACTTAATTCACATAGGCCTAGATTTGGTTCCCCAATTAAATACCATTGTTACATTCCCTGCACACTAAATTTGATTATCAGTAGCCCAAGGAAACAAATCATACATATAATCGATATACATAATGAAAAATATTCCAACATATGTCATTTACAACCTATTCCACATAGGTCACCAATAATTTCAAAACAATATTCACAAATCAATTCTCTCATGAAAAAATTGGTACACATCGAATCATCATACAATTCTAATTGACATCAATTTCACTTCAGAACACAATTCACATCGGAGGGTAGTTAATTCTAATTGTGTCATCTTAATAAAAATATAATCATACTAAACATGGTGCATATAATGATAATCTATCGTAACATTGTCATGTTAGCCATTTAATTTAACCAAACTAATTTTTAGTTGCAATTCCTTTTCAATCATTAAATGAACATCTCTACATACAATCACGACTCAAATCAAATGATCATTTCATGTTCTTATGAAAATAATATATAAGTGCCTATCATTTATCAGAATCATAAGTCATCCATTGTGAATACAATTTCCTTATTCTGATTCAATCCACGCTATTCAAACACCTAAATGCTGGTCATGATAATCAGTAAATCAATAATGCCTAATGAAACATAATGTTTTGTAGAACCATTAACATGAGTAACAAATAATAAAGTACATCAAAGTCTAGTCTTATCCCAAAATATATAATTTACATAATGTATCATAAAGGATTTACATACTAGGTCCTTAAGGATAGAGAAATTGTTATGTTGACCCAAGCAGGGTCTCTCCAAATTTACAAGAACATCTATAGGGATAATCACAAAACAAGAACATGGCTAAATTGGACTGAGTGGGTCACATATACACCTCTAACCAGATTATCAAAAAATCACAAGATCATCCCAACAAGGCATATCATAACATATCAGAACCTCACAATGTATCTCAAGTCAAAGGAAGGTCTCACTAATTAGGTAAGGATAGATCGCCCTGAGGGAACAATCTCACAAGGGTACTATAAGGTCTAAAATGCAATAATAAACTCAATACATGCCCCTAAGAATGTCAATATTAAAAGTGAAATAGGGGAGGCTCTACATCATCCCCCAAAGGACTAGGCTTGCTCTTGGAAGCTGATGCACCAAACCAAAGGTATGGCATCAAGGTGTGTTGAATTAATCTAAACCAAATGTGAGTACTCATGTAGAGGTTCCCTTAACGTGATCTCTGAACCTACCAAAAGAGTACCAGCATATTGACATAGTCAAACACTCAAGGATACAACACAAGCTATAAAATACATATTCTAAAGGTCTTAGTCAACCAAGGCACTCAACAATCCTCTCTACTTTATCAGGAGCATCCAAAAGTGAACATTGTCC
Organism: Thuja plicata; assembly: GCA_018584345.1. Classification (NCBI taxonomy): domain Eukaryota; kingdom Viridiplantae; phylum Streptophyta; class Pinopsida; order Cupressales; family Cupressaceae; genus Thuja; species Thuja plicata. The sequence goes on along the minus strand of MU228559.1, from coordinate 525,999 downwards.
TGCAAGCTCCTTCTTTGTTCATAGTGTTAAGAACTTTCAATTTATCAAATCAGAATATCTTTGCATATATCTAAATTTAATAGTAAGGAACTACCATGTTCACTTGGAGTACCCCTTACATCCCATTGGAATCTCATAAATTATCCCCAAAACTGGTGTCCTCAAAAAAATACAAGCAATTAATATTTTCCCTAGAGTATTACCAAATTAGAGATCAAATGCACTCCTTCCATTCGATGAAACAAATTGGACACAACTGAATCTTTCTAACGTAGGAGAATTGTGAACTATTGGTGCTGAGATATCCTTCATTCTAGGGAACATGATCACTTACCTACTAGACCCCTGTCTTACCTTATACCAGGTGGCAATGGATCCATAAAGTGGACATTCTCTTACTCCCATCTTTGCACCAGCTCAAAATAAGGTAATTTATCCATAAGATCTTTTATGCTCCTCCATCCCACTACTAGGAATGTCTCTTAACAATCTATCCTCGGGTACCCCAAATCTCAAACATAGAGTCTCACCAAGAGTTAAAAGGAAACCTAACCAACACTTAATCATATCTATAAATGAAGATATAGGTGTAACCATTACATCATCATAGGACCATCAAGGCCCACCACCAGGTTAAAAAAAAAAGTAGACTACATCATTACCAACTATTCATCATAGTATTTATAAGAGAAGGGTACATCACAAGCCCTAACTCACATCAAGGGAAAGAAGAAACTCCATGGAGTGTGGATGGTAGAGTCCTAATACAAGATTTTCAATACTTGACCATTACAGAATAAGATTGGAAAGGTCATCAATTGGAGTAGCATCCATACACCGATTCTAATCTTTGTTCCTAAGGAGATTATTGGAACATCCAATCATCCTTGAACTATAATAATCATTCCACTAGAATCCTCCTTTCGTGATATATGCTTTCCAAAATTACATAATGTGGTATGCACACCCATTCATGGCCAAATTCAATTCGTATGTTTTGCATAGCTTGTGCCACCATGAATTAACATAATTATAGATAGGTGCTCCCTTACAAGTCTAAAAGAATTACCAATCCTTCCATACCCTAAATATAGAGTTGAGACTTCATCCTCACAAGTTTAGTGTTACCTGACATGACAAAATACTGCATTCTCCTTGGTTTTCTCCTTGTACGAACTATCAGTGGCCCACATTGAGCCTGATAGATTCACAAAACATAGGACTAGCCAGCATAAGAAAAACAATCAGAATAGTCACCATGATCAAAAGTAAATCCTAAAAGGGGAAAAATTAAGAATTTCAACAATAAATTTTCAAAATGAGCTCATTTTAACAATAAATCCAAAGTGACAACCGTTATAAGAATTAGATACAGAAGGTGATGATTGATTCCAATTAAAACAAATACCACAAAGATGCTAGTCTGCACAACATGTGGAAATCTCCACTAAGAAAGTAAATATATTAAGAAAATCATTCACAAAACAACGCACTAAAATTGGACACATGAGAGGGATTATCCACCAAGGTTCTGAGGGAAAAAATACTTAGTAACCTCCAAGAACATACCCAAAAAATGTACCACACTTACACATCACTATAATTCTGGTAACTAAAGCAAAATAAGGGCCAATTCTGGTTTCCTTTATCTTGCACAAGCATGCATTACTTTCCCCTATACAAGATATTAAAATCCCAAACCCAATACCAAAAGATCATCACAAGGTTATAAGACAAATCATCAACCTCAGAGGGGAGTTCTCACTGATCCACAGAAAGGGTGACAAATAAAAGCAAGGGTTCTTACCAACACTAGGGTACAACTTACTATACAAGTCCCAAATTGGGTTCAATGTTTTAAACTCTAAGGTTTTGGTAACAAACCCTACTCCACATAAGAAGAATAGTTTCTTCATGCTAAAAGGTCCCATGTATGCGGTGCAAGATAAAAGTGAGATCACAAGGAAAAGATGTTAGGCAGCCATGAAGCCTAAAATAGGAGTATCCCTTAGGGATTTTTGCACATATTATGCAATAACACTCCCTTTCACGATAGATTAAGTCTACCAATCATTGTGGAGATAATGATAGTTAACCCGAATGACCTACCACCATAGGTATGCACCTTTCCATCCTAAATAGGTATCTTCTTCTATTATTTTTTGAAGTATACAGACATCGTTCTATAAGCAGAAAATACAACACTACTAGAATTTAAGGTGCCCAAGTACAACTTGATTTCATCTTATACCACTCATACTGATGTGATAACAAAGTAGGTGCAGTGCATCACACCCCATTAAATTAGTAGTTATTCTAACCATGCTAGGATGCAGATATACAATACTAGTCATGCACGGTCACATAAGAAAGATAGTCACTTGAAGGCTCCTATACAAAACCACCAAGAAGCATCGACAAAAAAATATACAGGTCATTGAGCTAAAATGTATGACATTACTACCACAACTATTAACACATTCACAATTGATCACTAAACTCTCAAACACCTATAGAATTACAACAACCAAGTAGCCTAAGGGACTTGGAAGAGGTGCTCATAGAAGAAAATCATATTTTCCAAGGTGCTACTTAGGTTGGTTTCAAAAAGTGTACTCCACATTTTCCACAATAGGGTACCCAACCATTAGATCATCAAGTTCACAATACAAGTGTGACCCTTTACATCTACAACATCTTATATTTGAGCCTATAACATTGCAATCTCAACACATGAATATGGACTCTATCAAGTACATAGTTGAGAAAAGTTGTCCTTAAAATTTGGGATGAGGGTTGAAGTCTATTCGGAAGGGGGTCCCTGATCCCCTTTGGAACCTCTGTCTCTCGCCCTACATCCCACATGTCCAGAGGAAACATTCTCATTCTTGTTTACTTACTACATGTTAATATCGTAACTAAAGGTTTCCTACCCAAACATAATATACTCTTAGGTGAAGTGTAACGGTGTGCAAGGTTCCAAGTGTTGAACCTTGCTCTGATACCAAGATTCCATGCCCAAATTTTATTTTAAAAAAAATGCAACAACTTTTTTTTTAAGATCATAATAATGTCTTGTTGAATGCAATTATGAGGTTTCCAATTTTACTAACTAGTTTCAAAGCTTGGATAGTTAATGGTTTAGGTACCTTAGTGAACGAGTCATTGTTAGGGTCAAGGGGAATCATGACCACACGTCAACATCCATCAACCCATTTGTTAATTACCTATGTTTAAAATGTTAAAAAAATACTAGTTAGGTTCTCTGCCCTAATAGAACTTGAGTAAGGCACCAAACCATAAGATGGTAAACTAGCTCATTATACTATGTTTCCCTCTAGAGTAGCCATCCTCATTGACATTTAATATAATGTCAATAGGGATGACATAGTTTAATTTAATTATTCTTTTGATAGAGCTTGAAGATGAAAGATTTAATTAATATATTATATTTAACAGATTAAAATTTCACCCTTGTTAAAATTCCACATTCCATAAAAATGTAAAAAGGTCTAAACATCTATGGTAAATTCAACTATTTAAAGTTTCTGATGTTTAATTAAATATTTCATTAAATTCAAAAGTAATTAATATGATAATATTTAATCAACTTTTAATTATGTTACTAACTTATTTGAATTTAACTTAATCATGTTTCACTATGAAAAATTTGAACAATAATCACCTTAACATATTCTTCAAAATATAAAATTCAACCTTTAAATACATTATCATGTGTTTATTGAAAAACTTTAAATAAAATGCAAACCACCGATTTAAAACAAAAATATATATTTAAATCTCAATAGATAATCATAAAAGTTATTAATTTATAATTTCAATAGTGTCTAATTAAATTAAATAAAAAGATAAGAATCTTCTCACAATTATAACAAGCTTCACCTTAGTTGATTTAATTTTCTAGATAAACTAATTTAACATAAAAATGTTCCACCTAGAAAGATTATTATTAAATGCATTAAGTTAATCGATTAAATAAAACTACCACATTTCATTTAAAATCATTAATTAAATTAACATTCTTAAAATTCTCAATTTTATCTACTCAAAATATAATTTAGCTTTAAACCATAGTGTTTTATTAAGTCTAAGTGTAAATTAGGAAAAAGTTCTAATAATAATAGAAACTAATTATATTCCCTCGAAAAGTAATTTTGAATCTTCCCACAAACAAACATGTTTATAATAAAATAAAGAAAGTCAATTCCATTTTCCACAACCATAACTCTAATTTTGAAATTAGGGTTAAGGAACAATTTTTCCAAAACCAAAAAATTGTTTCTAATTTCATTTCTCTCCCTCATTTCTCTTCTCTCTCTACAATTCTCAAACCCTAATGTTTATTTTTTTCTTCTTCTTTGATTTGTTGCAAGTTTGGAGAAGAAATGGAGTGTTCATCATGGAGATTAACATATATACATCCTTATATATAAATATATATACAATTTTTTATATATATATTTATATAATAAAAAATGTATATATATATATTTATCTTCCAACAAATATCAATATTTATTTGTTGCATATATCCTTTGCAAATGTTTTATTTTTATCTTTTTTCTTTTGTGCTGGGCGTAGGGTTTATATTTTTAAATCTTGTGGGGGTTTAGTGGGGCTCGGCTACCACTTGCCCATAGACCATGACAGTAATGTCATGGCTGTGGTGGGTGAGGCCAAAGCTGCCACGTGGGGAGGGCCAAACCCCTTCCCCCACCACCTTCCTCAAAGGAAGGGCGATGGTGGTGGAGGGTGATGGCTCCCCGTCGCTGCCCTCGTTACCATTCGTACCAAAAAAATAAATTTGACTGGTATTTTTTTTAGCACTTTTCATATGGTATTTAATATATATTTTTTAAAATCATCAATTATATGTGTGTGTGTGTGTGTGTGTGTGGCCTTTTTAATTTTATGGTTAAGGCTACCAAATGCATTTCTCTAGTATATACATACATACAGATATTTATTTATTAATTTATTTTTAAAGCTAGAGAATATAATTCAAAAATACATGGGCATTAAATATGTGTGTGTGTGTGTGTGTGTGTGTGTGTGTGTGTGTGTGTGTGTGTGTAGATTTTTAACAAGAAGTATTTAAAAAGTTAATAAAATACTAAGATTTTAAATTTGCATACATCTAAATGTTCTTGAGAGAGTTTTTTAATAATATAAAATAGAATAAAAGATCTATTAAATCTGCATATATTTATTTTCATGAACAATAATTTAATTCAAAAAGAAAGTCTATTTACTTCTATATTCTAAATTTTGATAACAAAATCAAGCCTATGAGTATATTTCTCTTTTATTTTCAAAATGTACTTATTCAAAGAGATAAAAAGGATGAAAATAAAACTTCTTTTCTTTTCTTTTCTTTCTATAAAAACTGTAGGGTTGAATGCAATAATTACAAGGAACAATATTCTCACTAAACTTCATCTACTCATAAAGGGATTTCTATTAACACTTACAAATTCTCCTTAATCTACTCTACATAAAATTTACAACGCTTTTCTATTTCTTTTGAAAACAAGTTTTCTAAGCTTCAAACACATAGGCCATTACATACCAATAATGTAAAATACACATAATTTCCCTTTTCCCACTTTGTCTCTATCTCTCCATGAGTTCAAATGCATCCAAGAATCTGCAAAGAAAAATGGAAAAGACCATGGGAAGCTCACCTCCTAGCCTAGGCCTCTAAGAGGCCACCCCCGATGTTGGGGAACCAAATAATAGGCAAGTTACATACTCTTACAAACAAAAAATTCAAGCAAGAAAACAAACAAAAAGTTTCCCTTCCAAGGCTTCCACAATGGGTCTAACAAAGACCCTAACAATTGGGTGAAGTAGACCAAGTACCCTATGGGGAGAAAACCATCCAAAAGTAAAAACACAAGCCTTCACGAGGCTTCGAAAACAACTCTACAAGCAATCCTTCCCATACCTATAAATTCCTCCCTTATGTCCCCCAAGGCATCAAGAAAAAGCCACACCCTTATGACCCCCCCAAAAAGCAATGAATAACTTCATGGAGACCATACTCTATGTTTTCTCCCTCTCCTCCCTGAGGAGAGACTCTACACCCATGAGTTGTCGTAAAACCTTCATCCCCAAGGCTACTCTTCACTCCCAAGGGTGAGTGGACCTTAAGACTCCCAAAACACAAAGAATTTAATCACAACACAAAGGAGAAAAATTTACATTACAACATGAAAGATCACATAAAACATTCAACACAGTATAAATACACTATATCATACTTACACCATTCTCACATTTCAAGTAAGAGAAACAAGAAAGAAATGAGAGCCACCAACCTAAGTCCAAGCTTATGGAAAGTAAGTTGAGGATGAGATCCTTTTGTCCAAGTTTCTTTTCTTTCTCATCTTCTCCAAATCTACTCAAGTATCTAAGATAGAGAGTGGGTGTTCAAACTCTCATCTATGAACAATCTCCACTAAAAAATCCTCTAAGGTGCTCTTGAAAAAAAAGTAAGTTTATTTTTAGTTGGTCTTCCCTAATCTTCTTACAAGATTACTAAAAATGAATTCTAAAAAGGTAACTCAAAAAGTGAGCAAAGTCTTTGTACCTAAATGGAAGAGTTGTCTAACCAAGACCATGCTTTCAAAAATTGATTTTCGTCCATCTTGAAAATCCAACATTTGGAAGGGTCTTTTGGACAATTAAGGATTGTCCTAGGGTCAAAAATGACCCTTACCCATGGGTATATCATGTGGGCTTCGTAAGAATGGCCCAAACACACCCTTAGTTACCTTTGTAACCTCCCAAAGTCCTCCTAAACCTTACCCATTAAATTCAAGTGAAAAGATCATACTTTAAGCTCCCTAACAAAGGGGTTCACATGGGGATTATCTATGGTACTTACCTAGGTTGGTGGGCAACCAATCCTCAAGTGGAAATTTCATGGCCACATGTACCCATTATAAGTGTCAAGTGACACACACATTTTACACTTTACAAGACACGTGACATTTTCACTTGAGAACACACATAAATGAAAATTACACTTTATAATATGAAATGAACACATTCAAGCATATATGTTTAAACAATTAAACACAATACAACAAGGTCTTGGCTCTTATTAGACATGACCTTGGCTTGAATTGAATACATAGTCCTAGATTTGGTTCCCCAATTAAATACCATGGTCACATTCCTTGCACACTAAATCCAAATATCAGTAGCCCAAGGAAACAAAACATGCATATAATCGATATACATAATAGACAACATTGCAGCATATGTCATTTACAACCTATTCCACATAATTCACTAATAATTTCAAAATGGTATTCACAAATCAATTCTCTCATCAAAAAATTGGTACATATTGAATCATAATACAATTCTAATTGACATCAATTTCACTTCATAACACAATTCACATTCCCTTTTAATCATTAAATGAACATCTCTACATATAATCACGACTCAAATCGAATGATCAGTTCATGTTCTTATGCAAATAATATATAAGTGCCTATCATTTATCAGAATCACAACTCATCCATTGTGAATACAAATTTCTTAGTCTAATTCAATCCACGATATTCAAACACTTAACTGCTGGTCATGGTAATCAGTAAATCAATAAGTCCTAATGCAACATAATGTTTTCTAGAACCATTAACATGAGTAAGAAACTTTAGAGTACATCAAAGCCCAGTCTTATCCCACAATATATAATGTGTATCATAAAGGATTCACATACTAGGTCCTTAAGGATAGAGGAATTGCTCTGTTGACTTGAGCAGGGTCCCTCCAAATTTCCAAGCACAACTATAGGGATAATCACAAAATGAGAACAAGGCTAAATTGGACCGAGTGGGTCACATATACACCTCTAACCAGATTATCACAAATTCACAAGATCATCCCAACGAGGGGTATCATAACATATCAGAACCTCACAATGTATCTCAAGACCAAGGAAGGTCTCACTAATAAGGTAAGCATATATCGCCCCGAGGGTACAATCTCATGAGGGTACTACAAGGTCTAAAATGCAATAATAAACTCAATCCACACCCCTCAAAATGTCAATCTTAAAAGAAAAACAGGGGAGGCTCTACATTTTTATTTATTATTATTATTATTATTATTATTATTATTTTTAAAGCAATTGATACGATTTTCTGAGAATAGGAAAAATTGTCATATATAAAAAAATATGTAGATTTCAAGGTCATAGTGATTTGACCTCCAACAAGATGAGTTTATATTTTTAATTTTTTTAATAAAAAATACCTCCCATTAATTAGGCAATCATAGGGAGAATAAAATATAATTGAATGCATTTATCTATTTTTTTATTTATTTTATTTTTATTTATGGTTAAAATAAAATAAACTAGACTATACTTTTTCCAGCAACATTCATTTTTTTAAAGAAATAAAACTAAAAGGAAGGTTTGTATAAATAAAGTTTTTTAAATAAAAGAAACAATTAAGTCTAAAGGGAAATAATAAAGGATTTTTCAAATGAACATTCATTTTTCTTTAATGGAGATTTTTTGGTGAAAAAATATTAAAATATTTATTTAATCTGTTGTTATAAAATTTAATCCCCACTTGTTCTATTTCCATGCAGATCTGGCATTGGGTTGAATCAAGAAACTTAGAAAAGCATTAATTTCATAAAAATAGGTAAGAGCATCCTACATATCCAAAGACAAAAATAACTAAGAGGGTAATCAAACATAAATTCCAACAACAAGAAGGAGTTTTGCACAAATTTAAAACCCTAATGCTCATTTAACAAACTAGATAATTTATTAAGACCCTTAAGCCCAAAATTATTAAAGGTGAAATTATTAACATTAATAATTAACACAAATTAATCATCAAAAACACAAGCCAAAAGCATCATAAATCCAACTGAAAACCATCTAAATAGAAAAGCAACTGAAACAGAAACAACAAGCACACACAAACAGGCTCACGAATCCACGTCACTTTGACGGATTTAGATAAGATAGTTAGTTAGTTTCTTATCTAGTTCTAGGACAAAATATTGGTTTAGGGTAGGGATTTAGGCCTGAAAATTATCTTGCCTCTTTTACTATTAAGATATTGCGATAGGGAACATTCACTCCTACCAATTCAGGAAAGATGTTGCCCCGTAATTGTAAACCTGTCATGATAAAGAAAAACATACCTACATATAATATAACAAATAATGGGTTAGATTAGTTTATTGTGTGGATATCACCAAAGAAAGTAACTATGACTCTATCTCATACCATAACAAACACACCAAGCAGAAATTTAAAACATACAAATGATCCATGTGCATAAATTATAATGTCAGAATTATGAGTAAATCCATAATTGAAATGATATCATAACATATAAATAATAATCATGAAATAACTATAAATCTACTTGAAACATGAGATATAACACAACTATCCAAAGGATCAATAATATAAAAAAAATTAATACATGAATATCCTTAAAACCAACTGAAATAACCAATGCACACCTAAAAAATCCTAAAAGAGTTCGACAACTAAAACTATAAATAAAACTAAGGGGTGGGTATTACATCCTCCACCCTAAAACTAGGCTTACTCCTAGAATCCAAGAATAGAGATAGGGATGTAAATCTCCCAACAAAAAGAAATTATCTGAAATACAAAAGAGTTTTATGTCTATTATGGTTCAACTTTAAAACTAAAAGACACCTAATGGGCGTACAAATTCCTAGAGTTCCCAGTGTAGAAACTCGGGCTCTGATACAAAGTGTAATGCCATGCCAAGGAACCCAGGAGAATCTAACCTAAACATGCAACTAAGTTAACATGATATTTTTTTAAAAATGTTTACAAACAATAATGATAAAAGCATGGAAGCAATACAATACAAAACATAACATATTCATAACTCAAACAAAGATTACAAATTGCAAGGGTTCCTTGACGTAGATTTACTTAAATAAATTAATCTACACAAAAAAACTATAAATAACTAACATACAAGATACATCAACTGAACCACAATATCTATCATATATAATAAGATCACATATACAACTAATACCCAAGGTATAACTAGAAGAATCAGCATCCACTACACAAGTCACAGGGTATGCAATAATAAATAACAATACAACACATCCTCTAAAAGGATGTCAACCAATATACAGATATGATACAAGTACAAATCATGAAATCAAACACGTCTCTAGAAGAATAAGAAGGTAGAACAACTACAATAAGAATCATCCAAGAAAGAACAAAAGTGTTAGAACTCAAATGGTAAAAGAATCGTTACCGCCTGCGCTCATGCAACCAAAGGTCCACTCCAACCGTGATGATGAAATAACATCAGGCCGGTTATGGTTCCACAACACACACCCCATTTTTTTTCCTCTGATCATGGGGGCCACCCTTTTTTACTATTTTTTGGTTTTCCCCTCCTCGTGTTCCTTAAACTAAATTTTGGAGGGTGACCTATTGAGGGAGCAAAGGTATTTTTGGCCCTTTCGCACTTTTGGTATTTCAGACATCCTTAGGTCCTCCAAAATGTTGAAAAGACCAAAGAACTAAGACCACACCTTTTGGTGTTTCCACCTTGGAAACAAAAAAAGGGGAGGAGGCCACCAAACTTTGGAGTTTCAGCCTCAGAAACCCCAAAGTCGGTGTCGTCACCCCGTAGGCTATAAAAGTGGTCTGAGCACTTTTTTCCTCACTTGCTATTTTTTTGTCTACATATTTTTTAGGAATCCTCGCACGTTTGCCATTTTCATCCTCATTGTTAATTGTCGGTCGATCCTTTTTGCACCCAACATATTTCTCTTCTGCCCCTTTCCTTGCACCTTTGCAGGTAGAACTCTGTCATTTTTTCCTCTCTTTGTTTAGGTTAGGTTTAGGTTTTTGTTGGTTTTCCCTTTTTGTTTTGTTTGCATGTTGTTGTCGGTCATTTGTCCTCCCTCCTAGGTCCATAGGGTTTCAACCCTTGGAACTAAGGTCAGATCTTTTTCCCTCATTTTTGTTGTTTTGTCTTTTGATTTTGTATTTTAAGTTAGGTCTTTTTGCATTGCGACCTAGTCGTAGGTTTTTGACCTCCAAAAAGGCCGAAAACAACTCCTTCGATGGAAGTTTTTCACCAAGTGCAGTTTCACATTTTTGGAAATTTCAGTGTTTCACACAATCCAAAACCTCTAAAACACTGAAATATAAAAACCCTAAAGACAAGTTTTCCCCTCCCACAAGTTTCAACATTTCAGACTCTGACACTTTCTTTGGAACTTCATACACCAAAAGGCCAAAAATATTTTATTAGCCCCCAAGTCTTTTTGAGATTTTGGGCTTTTGTACCCCAAATTTTTGCATAGTTTCCACACTCCACAACTCTTAAAAATACTTTCTTCACCATAGCCTCATCTCTCAAAGTTTTGCCTTTTGCACCCTTACCTTATCTTTGGAGTTTGAATGTCTGAAAGACTGAAAAAGAGCTTTAAATTTCATTTATGGCTACATAAGAGCCATCACCTTCTAGATTTATTAGTTGTAGCTTTATTTCTAGTAATTTCTTCAATAAAGATAATGATATTTGCATGTTTCCTCATAGGAATGCCTGAGAAGTGGACAACATCACCAAAGAAGTCCCTATTTAAAGGGTATCATCTCCTTCAAAGATTGGGAATAAGCACTTGGAAATCACCGATACAGACATCAGGAATGTGGACTAGGATGAATTTTTAGTAAGATATTCCTAACCAGCAGGTAGATTAGAAGACTACACCTCCTTGGTCTTATTAAGCCTGGTCAATGCAGCAACACCTCATGTTGGTCCTGTCCTTAGAGCTCATCATGACATTGGCCAACCACTACATACCAGATGAGAGGGTGGTAAAAAATATAGATGGATAGGTGGTTCTTGACCTTTGGCAAGAGAAAATCAAAGATGTCTTCCATCTTCATAAGGGGATGCATAAGTTCTATGAATTCTCAATAGAAAAGGGCCTAAGATGGTTCAAAAACAAGACTCAAGAGTCCTATGAAATTTCCAATCAGGAATACCTCCTGTAGCCACTACCAAAGAACACAATGGATAAAATAGCCCTAAGGAGAGGGTACTTAAGGGATTACATCCAAGTGGTAGTCACATTGATAAGATGAGTATATGGACTACCTTAGTCCATCTAAATTGAGAACTAGATGATCCTATCTATAGAGATGATAAGGAACCACAAGGATAGTTTTGTTTGGGCCACCATCCTAAGTGATAATCTAGATGAGAAACTGACCGCTCTAAAGCACAATCACAAGTTGTATATGACCTCATACATAGTTTATCTATTGGTCATGTTAGCAGACTATCTGAGGCTTAAAAAATAGGGATCCTTTGGTGAACCAAATGCATGGCCTTTCACTATCTATTCGCAACTAATAAGAAGAACTGACATGCAAGAAAATAGCTTAGATTACATAATAGTCAATGATGTATTCATCTTCGCGGTCAATAGGTCCATACAAGGTGACTATGCAAAGAGATTATTAGAGGAGGCTGTGGCCTGAATAAGTGTCATAGGGGCATATACATACAATTTAGAACCTTCACATAAATCAGAGTAGCAGGGTCCAACTTGAAACCCAAGAAACTACCCAGGTACCCATCTGATTGGGTGATCATTCCAGAAATGGCTAGGTAGCTCTCAGATGTATATGAACACATCAAGAATAAGAAGAAACATTGTTGGGATTTCCCCATTTCTATAGGTCCCTACACTCTCAAAGATAAGAAGATCTGAAGTCATTGGCGTTTGAGTGGGATGAGTTCCCACTCGAAACATATGCACAAATCTAGGCCTGATTTGACCGCATAGGCACATATAGCCATATCATTTGTAGATTCTATATCCATGAATCACACATTGAAGATCATTATATGAATTGTGTGGACGAATATGAGGTGAGGATTAGGGATTGTTGTAGGATGTCCCTTACCCTATCACAAGTGCCCTTAGAGGTCAATATTCCCTTGAAGGTTTGGGACAAATATTCAAAAGAAAATGATAGCATTGAATTCAAAGAAAGGCATGTGGTCTGAGTGACAATGACATGGATCAAAAATCCTTATCAAACAAATCATATCCTGATAAAGGCACAAATGTATCTACCCAAGAAGGCAGACAAGAAACATAGAGAGAGGCCCGTAGTGCCCCAGTTCAAGAAGGCCCCACCCCAAAATCCAGGAATAGTATATGGCCACGAACGTGTAGTGGAATATGGTTCCAACACTAGGAAAAAGGCCCCAAGGATCAAGATGACAAGGAAAATAGATCCCCCTATTGGACAATAACAAGGTATCTGAGGAGAATGCCCTTCCACCTCTAATTTTTTTTCTATTACCATTAAAGAAGGGAAGAAGATATACAAGAGAAAGAGAGCTTCTGCCTCTCCTTGATTGGAGACTTTGCAAGAGGAACTGTAACTAGAGGATGTTCCCTTAGTAAAAAGGACAAGAGCTTGGCAGCCTCTCTAAGGAAAAAGGAGATAAAAAATAATTAGATAGAGGCTCAAAAGGAGCATTAAAATCCTTTGGATACCCTTGGCTCAAATGAGTTCCTCATGTAAGATTTTGAAGGCATAGAGGGTTTTGCAGATCTAGGATAGGACATGCCTAAGTCCATGACAGGAATTAACCTAGGAGCATGTTAGCACTGCCTTGTAAAAATTTGAATTTATAAGTCTTTTGTTGTTTCTGGGTTTTCTTGGTTTCAAATCTGAGCTTTACTGCCAAAAATAGTAAAAAACCCTTTTTGAAGTCATCTTTTAGCTCACTCGCTCTGTCGTGTCGGTCTTTGTCAAATGTCCTTAAATTGTGCGAGTGAGCGAGTTCTATGTTTTTTCAATGCCAATCGCACAGTCGTGATGTTTTATCAAGGTCAATTAATAGGTCTGTGAGTCAGCAATAGGTTAAAGTTACGTAAGTCATGCACTTGTTGTAATGTTATTCTATTTATTTCACGCTCTATGACTGAGCGATTCTTGTTTAAGTCTCAAGTAGTTGCATACCCGCTCACTGTTTTATGTCAGTGTCATGAATCCTACGAGTGTGTGACGAGCTCATATCATGAAGGTTTCTCACTCGCTCATGTTTTAAACTGAGTTATTTTCTGCAGTGCGAGTGTGCGGCGAAGAGGTGGAGTGTTAATGTGAAGACTTGTCGCTCAGTTGCACAAGTCATTTTTAGCATTCATAGCAGTCCACGACTGAGTGACTAAAGGACTATTAGACACCTCGCTCACTCGCCGATGGTCAGGTGATATAAAAATTTAGCTCGCGAGGATGCGACGAGTTAGAAAGAAGAAAAGTCACGCACTCGCCATCATAAATAGAGTAAGATTATTGAGCTCACGGGTGTGCGATGAGTCAGAAGATGAAAAACATCGCTCAGTCACCGACCAACAGAAATGGAAAGAAAAGAGCTCACAACTGAGTGACTAAGGGAAAAATGAAGCAGTTGTGCACTGGCAGTCCAGTATAAAGTGAGATTTTTGAGTTCGCAAGTGTGCGACGAGACAGAGTATTCAGTAAAGGAATGAATCGTCGCTCACCCACTCAAATCCAAAAGTGAAATTTTCAAGTCAGTGAGTGTGCGATTAGGGAATAGCTAAAGGATAAAGGGCATTGTCGCACAGTCACCCAGACTCAGGTAAAATGAAAAGTTAGCTCACGAGCATGCGACGAGCTTTCAGTGAATGAAGCATCGCTCACTCGCATGAACCAAAAATTAAAGCATAAAAGTAGCGTGAGGGTGTGACAGACATGAAAAGAGGTTCAAAATTTGGTCATCGCTCACTCATAGAAGGAGAAAATTTGAGCAAGGATGGATGGCGAGTATGTGACCAATTGAATAGAAGGGATGCATCGCTCACTCGCAAGGGTCTTTCCAGAAATGAAGAAATAGCACTAAGGCCAGAATTGCCATGGATGCTAGGTGGGTGGAAGCTGTTTCCTTTTGATTGGCTTACTATCAAAGAAATGAACAGATGGGATGCGAAGCTTAAAGGATAAATATAGTTAAGCCACAGAAGATAAACCTTGTTAATTAGCTGCCACCTTGTTAATTAGTTGTTGCAAGCTGTTGTGTAATCCTTCCCAGTATGTCGGTAGCTTGTTGCATCCTTGTGATATAAAAGGATTCCAAGATGACTGGGAGGGGGATGGTCATTTTTCTGTCTGGAAATAATACTAAGTCTGATCTTTTGCAAAAATCTCTATTGAATGTAGTAATTGATGATGACCTTTGAATAAAATCCAAATCATAGTTTCTGAAACATTTAGTGGATTTTTTGTCTTCATTTTAGCATTCTGAGTTTTGTTTAAATTGAATGTTCAAGGAGCATTTTCAGTTTATATATCTGTAAGGAAGATTTTGAAATTCTTCTAAGGGTTCTTTCAAGGAGAGAATATACCTTAGAGATATTTCAACAAAGTTCAGGGTAGCAAATGAATCTGATTGATTATTTTGGCTAAATGTACTGAGGTAGATATATAAGGTATATCTATGTTTGTGTCTGATCCTATGATTGTCTTAAGTTTGGTCTTCAATCATGCTGGTTAAAATTATTCACAGATGACTCCATGCCCTAAGATTGAGCACTGGTCTATTTTTGTTCATTTAAATGGCTATCATCCTTAAAATAAATCTTTACTTTCATGTTTAGTCTGTTATACTGTATGTTACAGTGGTCATTCCCTATAATTCCACCAATAGCAAGTTAGAATAAGTCAGTGATTTCATTATTCTAAGTTTGTAAGGGTAATCCCGACCGAGTCTATGGAACTCAAAGTGCAGGAGGTCTCAAGACCTTGTTACTATTGTCCTATTCTATGCTTGGTCAGTGTCAGGGATAAATAGAGTCATACTTCTGAGGAGTATATTTTTATGACAGCAAGAAAAGGGAACAACAAAGCATAAGAACCCATCAATCCTATGGTTATTTTTACTCCACCTCTATCCAAATTTACAAACCCCACACTAAATGTGCCTTTCACAAGAGTGGATTGGAGCACCAACCAAAGGGTAGAAACATAAGATGCTAGCATTTCCCAGAACATAGAAGGGGATAAGACTGAAAGAGAAAGAACAACACCAACTCCATAACTTTACATTCCTACTCCACCACCCTCTCTCCCAACTCCCACACAAACTCCACCTCCTTCCATTCCACTTCCCCATCCACAATGCAAAAACCAAATCTACCACCATTTATTCCTATGTCTTCCAGTAGCCTAACTCCCCAAGTGTCCGTGAGTACAAAAGCTACACCTCCTCTCAAGCCCACATTGGAAGCCATGACATGTCTTAGTCTAGAGGTATCAATTAGTTCATCTAGGGATTATGGAAATGATAAAGATGAACATGATGCTACAAGAGAAGAAGAGAAGGGAGAAGAAGAGAAGGGAGAGGAGGAGAGACATGAAGGAGAACTGAAAGAGGAATAAGGGAGGGAAGAGGGTAACCATGGGGTTGAGTCAGATAAAGAGGAGGGGGTGACCTTTGGATCACAAAGCTTGGCTTTAGTCCTTCACATTGCCCTGTATGAGCTAGTTACCTCCTTTAGTAAACTCACTTGTTTCACTAAAGAAATCCACCTCCAAAAAATAACTTACACATATGAAGAGGATGGAGAAGATACATATATGTTATTCTTAGGGAAAGCTTTACATAAATCATAGACTAATATACCAGAAATAACCATATCATACGTCACTCAAGACACCAAGGATTGTTGGAAGGCACAGGTGCCAGTTGCGTCTACTAGCACATCTCAAGCACAAATAACCCCATTAGAAACAACTAAGAGGGGCATGAATAAATGGTGCAAAAAATATTCCAATAAATGAACCCAAAAACTTAGTACCACAATATTAATCCTCTAGTTATCTTCAGTCCTACAAGATGTATGCCTTCAAATATACTTATCAAATAACTACTGCTCGAAGTTATCTTTTAAACCTTATTATTTATGTTTCCCTAATAACAGTCTTTCATTTACCGAAAAATAGTAAATTCCTTAGTGTATACTGATCAATCTAGATTAGTTATGTGTAATGAAAAACACTAAAGTAATGACTCATAAACACATTGACACATGGATTTTTAATGTGGAAACCCTGTTAAGGGAAAAACCACTTAAGACCGATAACCCAAAATTTTCACTCTTCTGAAGTGTGCTCGATGAAGAACCAACCTTGTTAAAGGTTACAAACACAATGTTAGGTGTTGCCTTGTTAGAGGATTTAAAAGATTATTTTGTCACTTGATATCAAGCATCTCTATGCTACCTTCTCTGACCAAACCCAATGTATTTTGTCAAATGGTATCTTGCATCTCATGCTATCTTCATGATCAAACTTTTTGATACTCCTTGGGATGTATCTCAATATAGAAAGGATCTTTAAATCCTGCTCAGTTAAGAGACTTTATGAATTAATGGTTAAACTAAAATAATAAATGATTTTGAGCTTTGATTTCTGGGTTTTGATTGTGTATATTTTTAAGCATCAACGTTTCCGATCACACTCCGTGATCCATCATCAGGATGTAAGAGCAAAAAAGGAATTGTAAAAATGAGTTGCAGACTTGGCATCACTCAGAAGATAAAAGGAAGGTTGGGGTGAGAAGGGTGAGGATAACTAGTCGGTTGTTGTGCCCCCTTTCTCACCCCAACCTTCCTTTTATCTTCTGAGTGATGCCAAGTCTGCAACTCATTTTTACACTTCCTTTTTTGCTCTTACATCCTGATGATGGATCACGGAGTGTGATCCGAAACGTTGATGCTTAAAAATATACACAATCAAAACCCAGAAATCAAAGCTCAAATTCAATGGATTGTGGAAATCTAATCGATTTAATAAATGATTTGTTCACACATACAACTTATACTTGCATATCTTCAGATCTATTGTAAGCTCATTAAACCATTCTGATCAATATATCTTTTCAATACCTTTGCTCCACTTTTTGTTCTCCTTAGTGATGCTGTGCTTTGTTTCTCGGTGCCTGTAGAAATATTTAGCTCTTTACTCAGCTTGATTGATCACGACTTTACGAAGTTGTTCTTCATCAATTTCTCTTCAGCATCCTCTTTTTCATTCACTCCCCTTAATTCATAATGAACTAAGTTGTCTCTTTATAGACATAATATCACCGTTTCTCTCTTCTTGATTTTCTTTTTCTTGGCATGATACACAATCTCATCCAATATTGATTTAAAGCATAACTCTTGTTTTATCTCATAGAAATCCTCTTGCCAAATGGATAAAATAGCTTTAAATCCTTGACTTATCTCTGGCTTTAACTTATCAATTCAAACAATGTCAACAACCAGTTAAGTCTATCTTTAGCTATGCCAGTTAGATATTTTGTCATTTTTGAACTCGAGTTAACTTTGGTGTTTTAACTCTTTGATAGCTTCGGTTAACACTTCAATTCTCCTCATGCTTCTCCATCGATGTTGTCTATCCATTGGGGTTGTCTGTCCTTCAGGCTTCACTGCAAAGTTCTGCTCATCAGTTAACACTGTAATTCTGGCTGTTAGTAATGCTTGTGATTCTTCTCTTCAGTAATGCTTGTTAGTTTCTTTTCTCAGGCATCACTGTGACTTAACTTTCAGTTATCTCTGTCCATCACGTTCCACTAGCCATCGGTGTTTGAAGTCACTTAGTAAAATTTAGTCTTTTATGCATTATAGAAAGCATAATATTTATCTCTCTAATTATCTAAATTATTTGGCACTTTGATTATAAGTGATTAGATTATATCAATTTGACATCAATGACAATACAATCCATAATTGATTTAATGTCTTGCATTATATTTTTGCATTTTGGTGATCAAATTAACATATTCAAACATTTAATCAGTTACATTTCATCAATCTCTCCCTTTAGCATTGATGGAAACACATTACATTATCACACTTTATTATTGATAATACAATAAGAAATATATCAGTTTCATCAATCTCTCTTATTATAACTATTACAAATGTCTGGTTCTCAGTAAGCTCATATAGCTTAGATTTGTTTCTTGTAGAGTGGGTTTCTTCAATCTTTAATCCCTTCACTGGATAGATGTAGCAACTTCTATCTCTATTATGATATGTGTTCTACCTTGACTATTCCTCTTCTTGATAATCTCTTTCTCCTTTGACAACAATGTCTCCCTTAGATGGATATTTCATATGTAATCAATCTCCCCCTTTGGATATTGATTAACTCTTCCTTTTGATTCTTAGGAACTTCTCTTCATGGATAATGATATAATATTTTACTGATAATGAGATCATCTCTCCCTTATGATAATGAGAATCTCTCTCCCTTTGACAAAAATTCCAAACAATTCTTCTATATCATATTTCATTCCCTTTTTATAATATACTCCTTGAATTTCCCTATCCATCAGTAATATATTGACTCTTGTATTCCATGCAGAATTGTACCTTGTTGTGTACAGATGTATTTGTTTTTGTTCATCTCTTATGTTGCATCAAGATGAATGATCTTTTATTTTGTTTAGGTTGATGCAACATTCTAGTTAGCTTACTGACCGATAGAAAAGGGTTGTACCCCTACTCTCTATCTCAAGTACTCAAAAGTATCTTTCGGTAATGGCTTAGTAAAGATGTCAGCTAGTTGTTCCTTTGATTGAAAATATTCTAGTATCAACTCCTTTTTCTTGCACTTGTTCTCTTAAATAGTGATACTTGATAGAAATATGCTTAGTCTTAGCATGCATGAATGGATTCTTAGAAATGTTAATTGCACTGGTATTATCACAATAGATAATCACTGGTTCAAGAATCTTCATATTCATACCTTCCAACAATTGTTTGATCCATGCAATATCAGAGCAATTTGCAGCAGCAACCACATATTATGCTTTTGCAATAGACTGAGAGATGCATCCTTGCTTCTTGCTGATCCATGTGACAAGTCTGTCACCCATGAAGAATTCTCTTCTAGTTGTGCTCTTTCAGTCATCAATGTTTCTAGCCCAATCAACATCTTTATAGACTTGTAGCTCAAATTTTCCTTTTGTTTTATACCATAAGCCATAGTCCTCAGTTTTCTTTAGATATCTCAAAATTCTATTGACAACAGTCATATGTGGTTCTTTGGGATTAGCAGAGAATCTTGAAACTATTCCAAATGCATGTGCTATATTTGGTCTGGTATGAACAAAATACATTAGTTTTCCAATCATTGATCTATACAAGGACTAATTTAACTCATTTGACTTGTATTCCTTTTTCTTCTTACATCTGGTAGCCATAGGTTTTCCAACTAGCTTGGAATCCTCCATCTTGAATATCTTCAGCACTTCCTTGATGTATTTAGAATGAGTGATATATATGCCTGCATCTTGTTGAAGAATCCATAGACCGAGAAATAATTTGATCTCCCCAAACATAGGCATTTCAAATTCTTTTCTCATTTCATTAGCAAAGGATTTGCATAACATTTCATTTTCCCAAAAAATGATATCATCAACAAATATTTTAGCAATTAGAATATTACCATCAGTATCTTCTTTTAAGTACAGATTCCTATTTTCACTTGTCCTTTCAAATTCAATGCTAATGAGATAGGAATGAAGTATTTCATACCAGGCTATAGGTTCTTGTTTCAATCCATACAATGATTTATGTAGTCTACATACCGTGTTTCTCTTGTCTGGATCAACAAATTCTTTTGGTTGTTCAATGTATACCTCTTCTTCGAGTATGCCATTTAGGAATGAAGATTTGACATCCATCTAGTATACCTTGAATCCTCTGAATACAAAATAATCAAGTAAGATTATAAATCCTTCTAGTATAGTAACGGTTGCAAAGGTTTCTCCATAATCAATACCTTTTCTTGTGCATACCCCTTGCATACTAACCTTGCTTTTTTTCTTGTGACTTCTCCATTCTCATTCATCTTGTTTCTGAATATCTATTTGGTACCGATGACATTCTTTTCATCGGGTATTGGTACTAGTGTCCATGTATTGTTCTTCTCAATCTGTTCTATTTCTTCATTCATAGCACTGACCCATTCTTCATTCTCAAGTGCAGTATTAACAAATTTAGGCTCAAAAGCACAAAGTAAACATCTAGTGTTTAGTGACTTACTTCTTGTTCTCATTCTAGCCTTCTTGTCTCCTATGATTTGATACTATGGATGATGTCTTCTAACATACTTGGAAAGTTTTGGTTCAGCTCTTTGTCCATCATTCTGATCATCTTCTTGACCTTCATTCTAATCTCCATTGCTCAGTACAATATCTTGAGTATTATCCTGATTTTTGGGAATTGCAGCCTGATGCTTGGGTGCAATGTTCTATTTCTCAGGAGTGATACACTATTGCTCAGGTAGAGTGTCAGTTTCTTTAGTATAAACAAACCTATTTTAGTCCTTTGGTTCTCTTCTTCTTTCCTTATCATTCTTTTCTGCAAATTCATCTATCTTTACATTTGCACTTTCAATGATCTTGTTAGATGGCCTGTTAAGAAACTTATAAGCCTTGCTTTTGGTGGAATACCCTAGAAATATACCTTCATCACTTCTGGAGTCAATCTTTCCATTTCTATCATCCTTCAAAATATAACATTGACTACCAAAGATTCTGAAGTAACTGACATTGGGTGTGTAACCATACCAAAGCTCATAGGGTGTCTTCTTTGTGTCCTTCTTCAATTGTACTATGTTTAATTTGTAGATAGAAGTACTGACAGCTTCCCTCCAGAAATTTTTAGTGATGCTTTTCTCAATCATCAATTTTCTTGTATAGTCAACAATTGATTTGTTTCTCCTCTCAGCAATTCCATTTTTCTATGGTGTTCTTGGTGCAGAAAATTGTCTTTTAAGTCCATGCTCATTACAAAAATTAGTGAATTCATCTGAGATAAATTCCCCTCTTCTATCTGACCTTAAGCGTTTCAATTTCTTATCACTTTTTTTTTCAAGCTTAGCCTTATACCATTTAAACATCTTGAATGCTTCTGATTTATCTTTTAAGAACATAACTATCATCATTGTAGAATAATCATCAACAAAGAGAATGAAATACCCATCTCCATAGTAACTCTTTGTCCTCATGGGTCCACATAGATTAGTATGGACTAATTCTAGAATTGCATTAGATGTATGGGCTTTACTCTTGAAACTAGACTTTGTCATCTTACCTTTTTGATAATTCTTGCATGTGATATGCTCGGGCTTTGACATGCTTGGTAAGCCTCTGACTTTTATTTTATTTCTTATCTTTATCATGTTGTCAAAATTCACATGACACAATCTTTTGTGCCACAACCATATGTCTTCATTTCTAGCCATTAAACAAGTTTTGTTAATGTCATCAAGATAGAAAAGGTTACCTTTTGTCTGCTCACCAATTCCGATCAACCTTGTTGATTCATTGAAGATCTTTGCCTTATTATTCTCAAATGCTACTAGTGACCTGTATTGTTTAGATGTTAAACACTTAACACATTATAATTTAGTCCTTTTACCTAGTAAGCATTTTCACATTTGATCATCTTATTCAACATTATGGATCCTTTACCTTCAACTGGACAAGGTGTGTCATTACCCATTATTACTGAACCACCATTATAGTATTCAAAAGTTTCAAACTTTTTCTTATCACCGGTCATGTGGTGAGTGCAGCCACTATCTATGATCCAAACATAATTCTTACGAACCTTAGATGTGAGTGCAATTTCTACATACCTTTCTTCTTCTTCATCTGAATCATCCTTCATGGCTACACATACCATCTTAATTCTTCTTCAGATTCAATGTCAGTATCATCAGCTCTGTTATCATCTTGGTAACAATCTTTCTTTCCTTTTTCCTTGTAGTCTTGGGTATCCCTTCTTTCATTTTGTCAGTTTCTTTGGTAATCTCTATTATCACTTCTTTCATCTTTTATTTTGTTAGGACATCTTGAATCAAAGTGTCCAACCTCTTTACAATTAAAACGTACAAGTGGTAATTTAACTTTGTATCTACCTTTGCCTCTCTACAATCTTCTTGCCATTAGTGCTTCAATCTCATCAATTCCTTGATCCTCATTATCACTTTCACTATCATTTCTAATAGCGTATCTATGACTTGACTTACTTATTTTCAAAGAAGATTTGAATGCAGATTCTATAGATGGTAAGACACTATTATCAAAGTTATTCATCTCAAATGAAATCAGTCTACCAATCAGACTATCTAGAGTAATTGTATTGTTTGAAACTACTCTCATTTCTTGTATAGGAGAAACTCTAATAACATATACAAGAAGTAAGGTTCTTAAGATTTTACTTATCACTATCTCCTCTTCAAGTACACCTCCAACTCCTCGGATAGCATTGATTGCCTCTTTGATTCTACAGCTATACTGAGTGATATTTTCTCCTTCTTTCATCCTTCGGTCATCAAACCTCCCTCTTAGGCTTTCTACCTTGGCTTTTAGTACATTAGCATCTCCTCCATGTGCCAGCTTCAAATTATCCCACATTTTCTTTGTAGAGGTGCAAGTTTTGACATCTTCAAACTTAGCATCAAAGACCAAGGAAGCAATTTTTATCATCATGCAATTATGCTCATGTTTTTCTCTCAATTTCTCAAGAGTATGAGGTCTTGTAGGCAACATATATTTAGTATCAAGGTGTTGAGTAACATCGTTACCAATACCTGATAGGTGGAGTCTTATTCTACTTTTCCATGATGCAAATTTGTCTTTATTCAACTAGGGCACATCTCATTTTCTCATCTTGTGATCTTTTTCTTGAGCTATTAAAATCCCTTTCTAAGCACACAAGCTCTGATACCAATTTTTAGAAATAACTGAGAGGGGGGGAGTGAATGAGTGGCCTCAAAAATATTCCAATAAATCAACCCAAAAACTTAGTACCACAATATTAAGCCTCTAGTTATCTTCATTCCTACAAGATGTATGCCTTCAAATATACTTATCAAATAACTACTGCTCAGAGTTATATTTTAAACCTTATTATTTATGTCTACTGAATATGATTCTTTCATTTACCAAAAAATAGTAAATTGCTTAGTCTATACCGATCAATCCAGATTAGCTATGTGTACTGAAAAAAACTAAAGTAATGACTCATAAACACATTAACACATGGATTTTTAATATGGAAACCCTATTAAGGGAAAAGCCAATTGGGACCAATAACCCAAAATTTTCACTCTTCTAAAGTGAGCTCAGTTTTCACTCTTCTAAAGTGAGCTCGGTGAAGAGCCAACCCTGATAAAGATTATAAACACGCTATTAGGTGTGACCTTGTTATAGGATTTAAAATATTGGTTTGTCACTTGATATCGGGCATCTCTATGCTACTTTGTATGACCAAACCCAGTGTAGTTTGTCAAATGGTATATGGCATCTCATGGTATCTTCATGATCAAAATTTTTGATACTCCTTGGGATGTATCTTAATATAGAAAGGATATTTAAATCCTGCTCGGTTAAGAGACTTTCTAAATCAATGGTTAAACTAAAATAGTAAATGATCTGTTCACACATACAACTTATACTTGCAAATTTTTAGGTCTATTGTAAGCTCATTAAACCATTTTGATCAATATATATTTTCAATACCTTTTCTCCACTTTTTGTTCTTCTTGGTGATGTTGTTCTTTGTTTTGGTGTTCGGAGCAATATTTATCTCTATCCTAAGCTTGATTGATCAGGACTGTATGAAGTTTTTCTTTATCAGTTTTTCTTCAGCATCCTCTTTTTCATTCACTCCCCTTAATTCCTAATTAATTAAGTTGTCTCTTTATAGACATGATATCACTGTTTCTCTCTTCTTGATTTTCTTGTTCTTGGTGTGATCCACAATCTTAGCCAATATTGAGTTACAACATAACTCATGTTTTATCTCGTATAAATATTCTTTCCAACTAGATAAAACAAATTTAAATCCTTTACTTATCTATGGCTTTAACTTGTTGATTAAAACAATGTCAACAACTAGTCAAGTCTATCTTTAGCTCTTCCAGCTAGATATTTTTTTTTGTTTTTGAACTCCACTTAACTTCAGTGTTTTAACTCTTTGATAGCTTCAGTCAAAACTTTAGTTCTACTCATGCTTTTCTATCGATGTTATCTGTCATTCGGGGTTGTCTGTCCTTTGGACTTCACTGCAAAGTTTTTCTCATTGGTTAACACTATAATTATGGCCATTAATAATGCTTGTGATTCTACTCTTCGGTAATGTTTGTCAATTTGTTTTCTTGAGCATCACTATAAATTAACTTTCATTTGTCTCTATCCATCGGGTTCCACTAGCCGTCGGTGTTTGAAGTCACTTAGTGAATGCTATTCTTTTATGCATTACTGAAAGCATAATTTTTATCTCTTTGATTCTCTGAAGTCTTTGGCACTTTGATTATAACTGATTAGATTATATCAAGTTGCCATAAATGACAACACAATCCATTAACTAATTTAATGTCTTGCATTATCTTTCTACATTTCATTGATCAACTTAACATCTTCAAACATTCAATTAGTTACATTTCATCAAAACCTAGAAGATTATACATTTGAAGTATTATATCTGGGAGAACCAACAAGAGAAGGATGTAAGACTCTGGCAGCTTTAGGGCTGAATACATGCTCTAGGTTTCATGAGCAAAGATGAGGAAACTATCAAGTCCCTGGCACAACACAATGAGGCTCTGAATAAATTCCTCCATAAGATGGTGGGTCCCATTGGCCAAATTTTCCCAGAGGCCTCATTATAGGCCATGCTAGAGAAGAAAGATATCATGGACTTGCCAGCAGGTATAACCCCCTCTTTCATTCAGCAAGTGTTGATTGGAAGAATGATTTTGAATAATTTGGAGAAGGGGTTATCAAGTTAATTTTTAGACCTTTCAGAGCTATCCTAGTGGAAACCACTTAACTATTAGACATGATGGAGAGTGATACGGGGTTATTTTCAAGATTGAGAAAATGGAAAATTTCCCTCCAACACCTCAAGACAATCAAGAAGCAATGCTTCCAAATTCTTGTCAAGGTATATGAAGGCATGAAGCTAGACAAGTTTGGCACCTAGATTAAGAGAATAGCCAAAACAATTAGGTTTTATGAAAAATGTCTAGACCATGTACATTAAAAGAATAATGAAATTATGGAATGGGTAGAAGAAATAGAGAACTTCTTCATATGTATTGACTTAGAGTTATACCGAGACCAAGAAAAGAAAATTATACGCTCAACCAAAGAGGTGATACAACAATTTAAAGATATTTTGGCAGGAGTTAGCACCAAAGAGGACCTACACCAAATTTTTTTATTTAAAGGAGGATATGCAAAGGATGTATGAGCATGAAGAAGAGATCAAGTTCTTCACTTTTGAATTGACCATTTTTAGAGAGAAGCAAGAACGATGCCTTGCCAAAGTGAAAAGGCAAGAAGTGAACTATGAGAAAGTATAGAAAATAATACAGAGGTTGTAGGTTGGTCATCCAGAAGTGTTCCCAAGTTGATTGTTCTATCCAGACTTGGCCATTTTCCAAAGGATATTGTTTTGGCCTTTTGGCCTCCAAAAGTATGAAATTTTGGGGGTCCCAAATTTTTGTTCCATACTTATTCAAATTTTCACTTGGCAAATTTTGAGGCAAAGGTCGGGGTCCAAATTGTGGGCCATTTCAGGGTGATCACTTTTTTCATGAAAATAGATCTTCAGATCAGATGGATGTGTAATAGGAGTTTGATTTGAAATGATTTAAGGCTTTTTATCAGCCCCCCCTCAAAGAGAACGCCAGGTGAATATTCTAAGGGAGAACTCAGAGATCAAGAATAAGACTCTAGTTACACACAAGGGAACTCCAACTCCTCTCTTTCTTCTTTCTTAGCGAGTTTGACCTTATTTTCATGGGAAAACTAATTTTAAGTAGATCACGGATCCATGCAAGTTTTTTATTATCAGTTTAGCAATATTTTTCTTTAGCAAGCTTTAGTTTTTAGACCCTCTGATGCCCTGTTTTTGGGGTTCAGAGTTTGTAGATCAGAACTTTGTATATTGTAAGAAAACACAATGTATTAGGGTAAGATTCTTGATCCAATAAAGATCTAAAATTGGTGCTTCATTCATGGTGTGATATTTTTCTACTACCTATGTAAAATTGATGAATGTGTGTGTGCTTATTCATTATTTTCAAAGAGTCAACTGTGTTTATTATTTCTCGAATTTGGGATTATTTAAATTGGAGTTTATTTTTATTTATCTACCTTGCTGTGATGAATGTATGGGAAAGATCATCTTTGGGTTTAACGATAAATCTATCTTGTGTGTGTGCACATCTTGGTGACTTCACGATTTGATAAATTTTGAAAATCTTGCATGTGTAAAATACATTTTCTCTCCAAATGATTTCATCCATTTGGTATATAATTGCAAGGTGGTATGATTTATATCTAGTGGGTTTCTCCAAATCTCTCCATCATTTGAATTTGCAAGGAAGGATTAAAAATGGTTTATGTTTGTTAGGTTTTCCTCTTCAATAATTTACTTTATTCTGGTTACCCCCATTCTTTTAAATTTTAATCATAAATCATAGAGAATTGGCATTATCTTTAGTTTTAAACATAAATTTACATTATTGGTAAATCAAAAAATACAAAAAAGTACTAAAGTTGTTTTGCAGTTTGATGTCTTGAAAGTACCAGCAAAGGCCTCCTCATGAACATTCACATTTATCTTCAATTGAGTGACCAAGAAAATTGTGTACCACTACCTTGGAGAACCTTGGGAATAAATTTGTTATTCTTTCAAGAGAGGAAATAGAATCTTGAGATCCTAGCAATTGACTTGTGTGAAAACAATGCTTAAGAAAAGTGGCACTAGAAGGAGGGTTGAAAGATTGAAAAGCTAGATAACATCATATCGTTCTCTCTAGAATGGTTCAAAAAAGTGCTTAGACCATCTTTGAAAAGAGGCAAGTTCTTTGAACTCACTCACCACCGCAGAGCTCTTAGTGACAAGGAAAAGTCAAGAGAGAACACCTCTCACCATCCTACCAAGTCCCAGGATCTTCTTGGACAAAAACTACTCATCACTATCCCGAGTGTCCTCACAGCAATAAACCAAAATCAGAACTTGCAAAATCATAATTTTCAACAACCTCATCTAATGGCTTTCTTCACCAATGCACAAAGATCACCACTAAACTTCATTGGGCTACTCCATGAATTGCCCAACAATATAGAGAACTTTTGTACACATTTTGTATATGGAGAATCAAGGACAATAGAAGAGTACATCTGTCCCTTCAAAGAAATTTGTAACCGCAAAGAGATTTCCCACCAAGATGTTGTCTGTCGACTATTCCCATACACTTTAGGGGAGTTTTCATACAGCTGGTACCTAAACTTACCATGGGGATCTATCTCTACATGGCTCAAATTTGAAACATAATTTCTTAACCAGTTTAAGTTGTATGTGGACCCAGCTACAATGCATCACCATTTCATAACAATGATAAAAGATCCCAAGGATCCCATTTCCATGTTCAATCATTGTTTCTATAAGATGCATCAAAAAATTTGAAGCTCCTTACACTATACCAGAGGCAGCCATCATACAAGTTTACCTCAAATCCTTGGACCCCTTCACTTCAATTTTTCTAAAAAGACTTCCCCCCACGGATAGAGAAACAATGGAAATAGTGTGTAATGAGCCTATAACTTTTACACAACAAATGGACCCGCAAAAAGGGAACTTCACGGCCATGCCCACTATTAGCAACATTATTTCCCCACATCCATTTTAAGAAAGCACTCAAGCTTTGTCCATTCACATGCCTTGGTTAAACTAAATTTTGGTAAAACAATTCACAAGCCTACCACTATCCATCACTTATCCTGGTTACGAGGCTCATAAGACAACATTCTTGGACCAAAGGGTTGTGCCCCAAACTGAACTTGATACTCACTTGGCCTTTGATTTGGATGCCATGAAGAAAACCCTATCCCAATTCATAAATGAGCTCACCAGGATAAAGTTGAATCCCCCCAAAACCAAAGTGGGTACCAACAAATGCTTGCTAGTCTGAATGCTTACCCCCAAAATTAGAATTGGAGTTTCAACACCTACAATAATAACAACAATACATAGGATAAGTGATTTGTGAAGAAAATACCCAATAAACCATTGGACACTCAACCCAATAATGGTAGCATATAGGTGGATAATGCTAATACCTATGAGGATGTGGAAGTTAAGTTTGTCAGGGCTTTGAATCTGCACCAAGGCAATGACAAATATGGAAGCAACCCCTATAATTAGTATTCTCAAAATCTAGAAGAGCCACCCATTTAGTTTAATGACATGATGTTTGACTCCTCTGAGTCTAGAAATGGGGAAATCTCAGATGCCTATACATGAGAAGAAGAGTTTGCATTCCCATTCTAGAAGGAGAGAGAACCTTAATATTCTAAAGTTCATGCCTTCCAAAACCATCATCGGAACTCATATAACTTAAGAAGCCAAAAGGAACCTATGATCGATGGTATACCACTGGGAAAACAACCAACTCCAATAGATCCCTAGGAAATAAATAATCCTATGCCACCTAGAGGTATGAGTGCTCCCACATCATATCCAGCAAATAAATTTTCTAGTTATAGAAGTTTATCTTGGTCAAATGAAAGATACAGTGTAGTCTAAGATTTGAAGAAAACAAAGGTGAACATATCTATGTTCAAAATGCTTCAAGGCTACCCTTCTCAAAGAGAAGCACTCCTAAAATCCCTAGACCATTCACAACAAGGTACAATGTCTAGAAGTGCAAAGACCACCACCTCCAATATCAATACTTCCAAATATTTCCCAATGATTTTCAAAGACAAGACAGAGATACCGCTATTCCTACTTAGTCTGTGAATATTTGAGAAAAACTTACATAATTGCCTAATTGATTTTGGAGCTTCATGTAACGTCATACCCTTATCCATCTATCAAAAAATAGGGATGGTTCTGCAAATTAAAAATCAAGTAGTGATTTAGCTTGACAAACCAAAATTCAAGGTAATTGGTGTACTTAAGGACATGCACATCCAACTAGTTGCTTACTCAAGGACACAAAAGTACATTATGTGAACATAGTGTATATTCCTAAGACTTATAGAATGTTACTGACTCAAGAATGGATCAAATTCTTGAGAGGATGGTTATCCACTGATTTCACCTAGCTATGGCTATCATGGAAGGGACTAAACAATCAGATTAAGATCGATGAAGAACCCAAGTTAAAAAGGATGATCACAGATTATAATGCTCCAAATAAAGTTCTATTCACAAAAACTGAGCTAGGCACCTATTAGATGGTTGATATTGTCATGGTCCAAATCAAATAAGTTGAAGAACAAGATCATAGTCTTGTGCAAGGCCTACTAGAGTTCAACATCTATGATGACATCTTTCAAAAATTTATCAACACATGACGATGAGCCTGCAGCACCTAGGGAGGGATGCATACCCTAACATCCTCCTTTTTCCATGGTACTGTTGGTTGCACCAAGTAAGTCACTCAGAAATAACATGCCCTAGTTGTCAAGATACACTGTTATAGGTATTAAATCAAATTTTCCTACCAATCAGAGTCCTAGAGAGGCCTTAGATAGAAGAGGAAAGCCTTGAGGTGGCAAGTGAAGGTGACACCATGCTAAAGGAAGATGATGCCATTAATCTAGACATTTCAACCTAGATTCAAGGAAGTGTGTCAGATTTAGATAAAATAAACCCTATCTTGAACATATTCAATGACTGGAGCACTTCATATGATGGCGTGTGTCCGCTCTAAAAAGAGCTATAGGAGGATAAAGAAGTTTAAAGCGTTGAATCCCCAAACCCTGAAAGTATTCAGGGGTTAAGAAAAGAAGAGTTAAAATCCTTGAATAGTGATGGAGGAAAGAAGGAGGAGATAAAAATAAAGGGATTCTCAACGAATGTCCTAACCAAGTCAAAACCCACAAAATAGTACCAAATATGGAAATTACGCTTTGATGCGTCTAAGTGTAAACAAGGAGCAAGTGCAGGTATCAAACTGATAAATCTAAAAGGTAAGTATTCCTATGTTTCTTATAGGTTACAATTTCTATGCACTAATAATGTTGAAGAATACAAAGCATTGGTTTGTGGATTCCTCCTATCTCATGAGAAGGGAATAAAAGCCTTGACAGTAGAAGGAGACTTGCAACTAATCATTAAACAAATTATCACTCAATATTCTTGCAATGATAAGAGACTCTCAGCCTACCTAAATAGGGCATGGGACTTGATCAACAACTTTAAAGAATTCAATATCAAATCCATCCCATGAAGGAAAAATGTCATCATTGATGTCATAGCTATGTCTGCCAGTTCACTAGACCCAATGGAGAAATCTGAACTAAAGAAGTTCTTAGTTAAACTCATTATAGTTCCAACCATCCCAGATAATATTACTAATTTCTAATTCTTTCAAGATGACCAACATATCCTTGAGTTCATTATGTGCATAGGTGTGTTTGAAAAGAAGATTATAGACAAAGGGAAGGAAGAGGAAGAAGAAGAAGTTAGCCCAGAAAATCTGGACGATCAAGACATCATAAACCTAAGGATAAATTCCATACCAAAAGGGATGGTGGAACTAGAAATTATTTTTAAAAGTGACGTGAATTTTATGAGAATACTCCCAGACATACCACCTGATGGTAAAGAATAAAAAATCTACAACCTTGGCACCAGAGATGAGCTGAGAGAGGTCCACATTGGAAAGTATGCACCAAAGAATAGAAGGAGGAGATGGTCCAACTCCTTACAGAATATCAAGATGTCATAGCTTGGATTTATAAAGAACTAAAAACAAATGACACCATGGTCATAGTGCACAATATTCCACTAAAACCAGAATCCAAACCTTTTGACAATGTCAATGTCCCATGAACCCTACTATGGAGCCCCTAATACAAAAGGAATTCCAGAAGCTACTAGATGCAAGGATCATATTCCCAATTTGACACTCCACATGGGTAGAAAACTTAGTACCCATGAGAAAGAATACCAGTGAGATAATATTGTGCATGGATTCCCAAAATCTAAACAAAGCCTCTCAAAAGGATAACTACCTACTCCCTTCTCTCGATGAGGTACTGAAAGAAGTAAATGGTTCTCAAATGATTTACTTCCTAGATGGTTATTTAGGGTACAATCAAGTAATGGTATGAGAGGAAGATAGATTAAAGATGGAATTCACCAACAAATTTGGGAAATTCACATATCAACGGATGCCCTTTAGTTTAATCAATGCTGGAGCTACTTTCCAAAGAGCCATGGACACTACTTTCAAAGGTCTAGTTGGAAAATGTATCATCATCTTTATGGATGATCTGATATTTTTTTCAAAACAACGATCTATTCACATAAGCAAACTAAGAAGAGTCCTTTAGAGATGCAGGAAATATGGGATTTCCCTCAATCCCAAGAAGTGTGTATTTGAGGTCATAGAAGGAAAGTTTATTGGGTACATAATTTCAGAAATAGGAATAGTAATTGAGCCCAAATGAGTCTAAGCCATTCTCAAGCTAATGCCACCTCACAACTGCAAATATTTGAAATCTTTCTTTGGGAAGATTAACTTTGTAAGGAAGTTTGTCAGTGCTTTCGTTGAGATAGTAAAGCCAATCAATGACATGCTGAAGAAGGATGCTAAGATTGAGTGGACTCCCCAATTAAGAAATTAATTTGAAGAGATCAAGAATGTAATGGATACAACCCCTGTTCTTGTCAATCCAGATTTCACTATCCACTTCAAGGTATATTATTTTGTGTCAGAACACTCCTCACGCAGAAGAAAGATGGGGATCATGAGAGACCAATAGCCTTCATGAGTTTCCCCCTTAATAATGCTCAAGTTAGGTACCCCAAACTAGACATAAGAATCTTTTACTTTAGTCAAAGCAGTGAAGAAATTTGGGCACTACATTCTAAGGAGCAAAGTCTTCAGGTTAGTTCCCGATGCAGTCATAAAATCTTTATTGGTGCAGAACAAGCTATGAAATCAAAGGGAAAAATGGATGGCAATATTGTAAGAATTTTACCTAGAGATCCAGCCAATGAAGCTAGTAAGAGGCCAAGGCCTGAAAAAGTTGATCTCTGAAGTAGAGGAAGGTGTGATATGCCAAACCTACAGTGATTAGGGTGTGATCACACATATGTGGTATCAAGATATAGTCTACTACCTACTACAGAACCGCTGACCAAAGGGGATGAATATCTCACAAAGAAGGGCTTTGAAAATAAAAAGTAGCTCCTACATGTTGAAGAATGGTCAGATACATAAATGCAATTATGAGGGTGTTGTTATACACTAAATTTGTGCCTCTGATCTCAAGCTCTCTTGGTCTTGATAATCTAGCATAACAAGGGAATGATCTCTAGGTTGTGGGACCTCTGCTAGCTAAGATGAGACCTCCAGATTCTAGGCTGGTTCCTCTTGGATAATCACCTTAATTTGCTTCTTTTACAAGAAAGTAAACTTTGGAGGGAAAGAGTTAGAAGGATTGCATGGAAGGAAAAATACATAAAAGAAAACTACCTACTAGGTGATGCACCGAGATTGGGGTTTGGATTTCAGTATAGAGGAATGAAACCAATGGAGGAATCAGGTCTAATAAGTCACAACTCACTAGATAGGCTTGCATAAGTATTTCATAGGAGGGTCTAAACAAAAGACTCGACCTATGACCTGCAAACAAACATCCTTTTCTACAACTAGGTGTAGGAATGAGACAAGACTGTTAGGGGTTGTAGTATACCCACAAAACATCTAAAATCATATCAGACATAGTAACACACAAAAGCACATAAATTGAGAGGGACTAGGAACCCCAATTTCCATTGACAAAATTCATAAACTTCAATCCAATAAGAGATAATCGAGATAGTGAAGACAAGGATAGAAGAAATATCACAAGTACCTCAATAATATCTTAATCATCAATGGGAGATTACAAAGAGTAGAAGAACCAGAGGGCATAAAAAATACCACAGATGGCTTTCTAAGAAAAGATAACTTCCTTGCAGAAGTGGGCTTCTCTCCTTTACAAAAATGAACCTCTCTCCCAAAATGAGTCCCTTTCTCATACTTATACCATTTCAAAGCCAACTGCATTTTTGGAGAGCAATAACTTCCTGATCAGATCCTTTACCTATCTAGCCACCGCCTAGCCCTTGAAAGTCATCCCTTCAAAATATCAACATAAATGCTCTCCTACATAAATGGTCTTATCCCTCTGGAAGAGTCACAAAAGTATTTGAAATACAATAACTGTTCTGCAGACTTGAGAAACTACAACCTCTGATCTTTTCAAAATCTGATCTTCTGTTAAATATCTGATTCCTTCCCTTTGAAAAGTATCCTCCTTTTACTCGATCGCACCTTGAATTTTCTTCTCTTTTCTACCGATATTGAAACAAATCTAATCCGGGGATCGACTGACAGCTCTATGCATAATTTGTTGTAATTTAGAAAGCTCTGATGAACCTTTGCAAACCTGCAAGCCGAGCAAAACATCTTTCTTCTGCAAACTGAGACAACCTGGGCTCTGAAAACTTCATCCGCACCATCATCACATAGTCGCAGGCTGCGTTAAACTGACTTTTAATCCTATGCAACTGAGCGACAATCCATCTCTTTACTTCAATCGCACAGCTGCAAGTTCTTTTTCCATTATCCTTATTTCTTGGCGAGTGAGCGACGAGCTACTTTTCATTACATCTTATGTTCAGTCACAAGCTCGTCATCCCAATATTCCTTCCTTCATTTTATGCGTGGGTGCACGAAGCATTCTACTTTCTTCTTAGTCGCCAACCCGTGAAGCTGGAAACATTACTTTATCATTTACCGTGAGTGTGCGACGAGCTACTTTTCCTACAGTCACTCACCTGCGAGCTATTTCTTGATCATCTTGAAACATTGGTGAGTTGCGATGAGCTCATCAGTTCCTAGTCACCTAGTTGCACTCTGCTCTCCTTTGATCTTTAAGGCTCAATGACTGCACGACGACACACCCTCTTTCCTCAGTCGCACACTCGTAGCCTGATCCTTCATTATCCTCATTACCCGGCGACTGTGTGGTGGGCCCCACTTTCTGGTCATCGCAAGGTCGCAAGCCCCTTTCTCTTACTTCAAATTGATCAGCGACCGAGCGATAACTTTTCCTTCAGCTTGTCGCTCAGTCAGGGATGGATCGGAAATATGCAAGAATAGATCGCGATTGCGCGACGACTACAATTGGTAGCTCGTCGCGCACTCGCGCAACTTAATGACTTGACTATAACTTCATTGTGACTGCATGATGAGACAAAAAAGAAAGATTTGAAAAGGGGCTTGACCATTTTGGGGCAGAAAACACAGAAGATTTAAATGATAAAGCCCAGGAAAGAGCTGCCAAGACCTAGAGTTTTAGGGTTTAAGGGATTAGACGGAAACACAGGGCAGACCAGGCCAAATTGCACAAGATGTAAAATTTGGGCAACAGGTGTATATATGAGGTGCCTAGACATGATCAAAGAGAAACAAGTCCTAGAATATTTCTACGACAAATGAGGGATAGAAAATGGGTCCACTGAGGCAAGTACCTACCAAGTCTTGAGGGCAGGATATTTCTAGCCAACCTTGTTCAAAGATACTAGCGAACATGTAAGATCATGTCACACTTTCTAGACAAGTGCAAATCAAGATAAAAATCTAGCAATGACCTTGCAGCTAGTGTTTGAGTTATGTCTATTTTCCCAATGGGGCTTGGATTTTGTTGGAATGATTAACCCCCCTTCGCCTGTAGGTCACAATTTTATCCTAATAGTCATGGATTACTGCACAAGTTGGATGGAGGCCCAGACATTGAAGAATTGCACTATGGAAGTGGTAACCAGGTTCTTAGAGAAATGCATCGTAACAAGTTTTGGGATGTCATTCTATCTAGTATGTGACAATGCTCCCTCTTTCTCCTCCACCTCACTCATGCAATGGGCCTTTTTAAACTAGGTAATCCTCAAATTCTCTTCTAATTATTATCCACAAGGCAATGACATAGCAGAGTCCACAAACAAGAACCTAACGACAAGGATTAAACATCTCCCGAATGAAAATCCTTAGGATCTGAACACACAACTAAAATACGCTTTATGGATAGACCGGGTGAGGATTGAGAATTCCTTGGGGAAATACCCATACTAATTAGTCTATGGCTTGCAACTAGTCTTCCCTATTAACTTGAAAATCTCAATCTTGAGATTTATGGACCAATATGTAGGAGATGAAGATTAAGTGCAAGTTCGACTCATGAAACTCCTCAACTTAGAGGAGAAAAGAAATTTGGCCTTGGAGCATGTGTCAAAGCACCAAGACATTTTAAAGAAGTGGTTTGATGAGAGAGCCACCATTAAATATTATAGGATCTCTAACCTTGTCCTCATGTGGGAGAAGGAAAAAGAAAAGTCGGGCAGCCACACGAAATTTAAAAAATTGCCGACATTCCCCTATCAAATATCAGAGATCTTGGGGGAAAATAATTTCAGGATCAGTGCTTTAGATGGAGAGTTGATCCCATTTCTAGTCAATTGTAAATTCCTCAAACAGTATTTCAGATCCTAAGTGGGACTTCTTTTCGTCCCTTGTATCATAGTTTCATTCATTTTTCTTTCTTCTTTTCTTTCCTTCATTTTCCCATTGGCAATCCATTTGTTTTGTCCATGGTCATTCCCATCCCTTTTTTAAGGCTCATTTCTCCCCTTTTTTCTTTGTTTTAGTGTGTTTGAGACTTATTCCTAGTGGTCCTTAAATTGGAGTAGAGGTATTTATTGGTAAAATTTTCCAAAGAAACATACAGTGCAGAGAATGTTCCAAAAGTCAAAAGTAGCGGTATCTTCCATTGACAATCAGAAATATGTCCAATGCTCAGTCATCCTAATCAAAAAGCATGCTAAGAAATGGCACCCAAGAGTGTTGGTTTCTCAAGAGTTTGTCAGTTGGGACCAGCACTAGTACATGGATTCAGGTACCAACCAATCCTAGAACTCAAGTCTAGCAAATGAAAAATAAGGAGGAAAGGGAGAATAACTAAAGATGAAAGAAATGAGTGAATGAAAAAAGGGCCCAAAAGGCGGTCACAATCATAAAATCTAGGTAGAGCATCTTAATCGTTTCTCAGATTTCTCAAAGAAGATAGTATGTACCTGAATATAGAACTACACAGATCAAAGGCCTTGATATAGCTCATGCAAGAAAATAAGAAATTGTTTCAAAGAGAAAGAACTATCCTACATAGATCCCACACCAACAAACCAATTAGACAAGGGTGACTATAAAAATCTCTACCGGGGATATGGACCCTCGGCTGATAGTAGAGCAAGGTTATATTTGGGACTCAGGGAAAACTTTGTCAGGGCTATGGATGCCTAACTGGCAGCGAAGCTCTTTCTAAGAAGTCTAGTGTACATGGTGAAGGTTGGGAATATTTGACAAAAATTCTAGTCACCGCAATCAAAGTTTGGGAAATGAACACACATGAACACACACTGGGAGACAAGAAGAAATCTTCAAACTGGGAAGTCATTGAAAGATAGTCAACATGAGAAGCTTTTGGTTTTTGTTCCACTACAAAGTTAGAATCTAGAAGGGTCTTGATGATAAATAAATGCCTCAATCATTCTTCCTTTTGTTGGAGCTATCTATTTTGGGTCCAAAACAAACATCCCATTTTTTGGTCCTTTGATCATAAGCACCCCCCTTTTTTCTTATTTTTTTGTCTTCCCCTCCCCCTGTTCCTTGAACTAAATTTTGGAGGGGCCTTTTGAGGGAGCAAAGGTTCTTTTCAGGCCTTTCACAGTTTTGACATTTTGAACATCCTTAGGTCCTCCAAAAAATAAAAAATGCCAAAGGGCCGAACCCACACCTTTCTGTGTTTTGGCCTCCAAAACACCAAATGGGAGGAGGCCACTAGACTTCAAAGTTTCAGCCTCTGAAACCACGAAGTCATTGACATCATCATGTGGGCTAGAAAAGTGGCCCGGGCACTTTTTTCCTTACTTTCTTCCTTTTTTTGTATGTGTTTTTTTGAGAGCTCCTCGCATTCTCACCATTTTCTTCCTTGTCATTTGTTGTCGATCGATCATTTTTGCACCCAGCAGCTTTCTCATCTGCCCCTTTCCTTGCACCTTTGTAGGTAGGGATCTACTATTTTTTCCTCTCTTCGTTTGGGTTAGGTTTAGTTTTTTGTTGGTTTGACCTTTTTGTTTTGTTTGTGTGTTTTTTTTGGTCATTTGTCCTCCCTCCTAGGTCCCTAGGGTTTGCACCCTTGGACCTCAAGTTAGATTGTGCTCCCTTGTTTTTGGATTTTTTTACTTTTCTTTTGCATTTAATGTTAGGTTTTTTTGTGACACGACCTAGTCTTAGGTTTTTGGCCTCTAAAAGGCTGAAAACAACCCCTTCTCTAGAAGTTTTTTACCAACTAAAGTTTCACACTTTTAGACATTTCGACATTTTTCACAATCCAACACCTTCAAAACATCAAAACATTGAAACCCCGAAGACAAGTTTTCCCCTCCCACAAGTTTCACTGTTTGGAACTTTAAAACTTGCTTTGGACCTTCACACACTAAAAGGCCAAAAATATTTCATCAGCCCCCGAGTCTTTTTGATATTTTGGGATTTTGCACCCCAAATTTTTGCATAGTTTTCACACTCTGCAAGTCAAGAAATACTTTCTTCTCCATAGCCTCATCCCTCAAAGTTTTTTATTTTGCACCCCTACCTTATCTTCAGAGTCTGAAAGTCTGAAAGACCGAAAAGAGCTTTAAATTTCATTTCTGGCTACTTAAGAGTCATCTGGTTCTAGCTTGGTTAGTTGTAGTTTTGTTTCTTTCTTTCTTTAGTAGTTTCTTCAATAAAGATACTGATATTTTCATGTTTCCTCATAGGAATACTTGAGAAGCCGACAACATCACCAATGAAGTACCTATTTAAGGGGTATACTCCCCCTTCAAAGACTAAGAATAAGCACCTGGAAATCAATGATATAGACATTGAGAATTTGGAATAGGATGAATTCTCGATAGGATGGTCTTGATCAATTGGCAGATCAAAAGACTGCACCTCCTTGGTCTTATCAAGCCTGGTCAATGCAACAACACACCCAGTATTGTTCCTGTCCTTAGAGCTCATCATGACATTGGTCAACCCCTACACACTAGATGAGAGGGTGGTAAAAACATAGATGGATAGGTGGTTCTTGACCTTAGGCTAGACAACATCGAAGATATATTTCATCTTCAGAAGGGCATGGATAAGTTCTATGACTTCTCCATATAAAATGGCATGAGATGGTTAAGAAACAAGACTCAAGAGGCCTATGAAATTTCCAATTAGCAATACCTCTTGCAGACTCTCCAAAAAACAAGCTGTATAAAATAGACATAAGGAGGGGGTACTTAAGGGATGACATCCAACTGGAAGTCACATTGATAAGCTAAGTATATAGACTACCTCAATCCATCCAACTTGAGAACTGAATGATCTTATTGATAGAGAAGATAAGGAACCACAAGGCTAGATTTTATAGGGCCACCATCTTAAGTGATAAATTGGATTAGAAACTAACCACTGTAAAGCACAATTCTAGGTTCTATATGACCTCATACATAGTGTACTTGTTAGCTGCATGAGCAGACTATCTGAGGCTTACAAAATGGGGATCCTTTAGTAAAAAAATGCATGGCCTTTAACTATCTATCCACAACTGATAAGAAGAACTGACATGCTAGAAAAAAGCCCAGATTATAGAATAATCAATGATGCATTTATCTTCGTAGTCATTAGGTCCATAGAATGTGACTATGCAAAGAAATTATCATAGGGGGTTGCAACTAGAATAAGGGTCGTAGGGACATACTAAATAAAATTTAGAACCTTCACATACATTAGAGTAGCGGGGTCCACCCTAAAACCCAAGAAACTACCCAGCTACCCATCTGATTGGGTGATCATTATGGAAATGTCTAGATATCTCTCAGATGCATATGAATACATCAAGGATAAGGAGAAATAGTGATGGGACTTCCCCATTTCCATAGGTCCCTACACTCTCCAAGAAATGAAGATTTACAATTCATTGGCCTTTGAGTGGGATGAGTGCCCACTCAAAACATATGCACAAATCTAGACGAGATTCAACCCCATAGGCACATATAGTCATATCATTAGTAAATTCTACATCCATGAACCACATATTAAAGATCTTTGGATGAATTATGTGGATGACTATGAGGTGAGGATTAGGGATTATTGCAAGATGTCTCTCACCCTAGCACAAGTGGCCTTAGAGGTCAATATTCGCCCAAGGTTTGGGCCAAAC
The DNA here is from genome assembly GCA_018584345.1 of Thuja plicata. Taxonomy (NCBI): domain Eukaryota; kingdom Viridiplantae; phylum Streptophyta; class Pinopsida; order Cupressales; family Cupressaceae; genus Thuja; species Thuja plicata. The sequence goes on along the minus strand of MU228559.1, from coordinate 485,518 downwards.
ATTCAATTAATGTGCTGGAGCTGCTCTATAACACTGATAAAATATACAATATGCCTATCTTGAATGCAGAGTTAGATAAAGAAGAAAATAACAACAATGAATTCAAAGCAAGGTATATGGTTAGAGCTATGATGGAATGGATCAACACGTCTTATCAAATGGATCTTATCCCCATAAAGGAACAAATGGAACCACTGAAGAAGGAGGACAAGTGACATGGAGAGAGGTTTGTAGTGCCCCAGTTCAAGAAGGCCCAACCCCAAAATGTGGGAATAGTATATGGGCATGAGCGTGCAGTGAAATATGGATCCAACCCTAGGCACAAGGCCCCAAGGACCAAGATGATAGGGAAAATAGATCCCCCTATTGGACCATCACAAGATACCCAAGGAGAAGGCCCTTCCACCTCTAATATGTCTCCTATTATCATTGAAGAAGGGAAGAATATTTATAAGAGGAAGAGAGATTCTGCCTATCCTTGATTGGAGACTATACAAGAGGATTCCTAGCTATAGGATGTGCCCTTAGTAAAAATCACAAGAGCTCGAGAAACTTCTCTAAGGAAAAAGGAGATAAAAAAGAAGTAGCTATAGGCTCAAAAGGAGCATGACACTCTTTTGGAAACCCCTTGGCTCAGATGAGTTCCTCATGTCAATTTTGAAGGCCTAGAGGATTTTTTAGATCTAGGACAGGACACACCTGACTCCACAAAAATAATTAACGTAGGAGCACAAGCCCCCATCAATCCTTTGGTTATCCCAATTCATAAACCCCACACTGAACATTCCTTTCATAGGAGTAGATTCTAGCACCAACCAAAGGGCAGAAAAACAAGATGCTAGCACTTCCCAGAACATAGAAGGAGATAATATTTTAAGAGAAAGACAAACACCAACTCCATTACCTTACACTCCTACTCCTCCATCCTCTCTCCCAACTCCCACACCAACTCCACCTCCTTCCATTTCCACTCCCCCATCCATAGTGCAAACACCAACTAGACCACCATCTATTCCTATGCCTTCTTCTAGCCTAACTCCCCAAGTTTTGGTGAGTAAAAAAGCTACACCTACTCTCAAGACCACAGTGAAATCCATGATAGGTCTTAGTGCAGAGGTATCAATTAGTTCCTTGAGGGATGAAGGAAAAGATAAATATGAACAAGATGCTACAAGGGAAGAAGAGAAAGGAGAAGAACAAAAGGGAGAGGAAGAGAGACATGAAGGAGAAGTGAATGAGGAAGAAGGGAGGGAAGAGGGTAAACATGAAGAAGATTCAAATAAAGAGGAGGGGGTGACCCCTAGATCACAAAGCTTGGCTTCAGTCCTTCACATCACCCCATATGATTGAGTTACCACCTTTAGTAAACTCACTTTTTTCACTAAAGAAATCCACCCCAAAAAAAGGAACTTACACAGATGAAGAGGATGGAGAAGATATATATATTTCATTCTTAGGGAAATATTTCCATCAAACAGAGACTAATATACCAACAAGAACCATATCATATGTCACTCAAGACACCATGGGTTGTTGAAAGGCACATGTGGCAATTCCCTCTACCAGCACATCTCAAGCACAAATAACCTTAGAAGATTATACATTTGAAGAAGTAGATATGGGAGAACCAACAAGAGAAGGAAGTAAGACTCTTTCATCTTTAGGGCTCAAACATGCTCTAGGTTTCATGAGATAAGATGAGGAAACTATCAAGTCCCTGACATAATAGAATGAGGCTCTAAATAAATTCATCCATAAGATGGTGGGTCCTATTGACCCAATTTTCTCAGAGGCTATTGGAAAGTGATACTTTTTTATGAGATGAATCACTTTTTGGTTGTCATTTATGGAAACATATCTCGCATATTGATTGATTGATTTGAAGTTAAGTTTTGATGATTGAGTTCTGAAATTGACTAAGTAGAGAAGCAGAAATACAAAGGTATTTTAGGTATCAAAGATCAAGATCGATGAGTTCTAGAAATTGATCTTAAAGGAAGATACTATGGGGTATGTATGACCTACATCTAAGATCAATTTTATTTTGGTGACGATTACAGAGAGTTATAGAGATTTGAAGACAAGCAACAGTAGCAGAACATAGATACAAAGTAGTTGAATTGTAGCGATGATTTGGGGAGTATGACATGGAATCCTGGCAAGATAAGTTGTATTATGGTTGATGATAATCTATATTTTGATTATGTAAGAGTGTCTACTGTGTATTTAATATTTCCTTTATTAAATTTATTTTGTATTGAGAGTCAACTATGTAATATTTGATTAAGAGAGCCGACTTGGTAAAGATATATATATATGTATATATATATATATATATATA
>MU228559.1:461257-479505 GCA_018584345.1 Thuja plicata | reverse complement strand
TATATATATATATATATATATCTTTTCTCTTTACCCAGTCGGCTCTCTTAACCAAATATTACATAGTTGGCTCTCAATATAAAATACAATTAATAATGCAAATATCAAATACATAGTCAGCACTCTTATATTATAAAAATATAGATTATCCAGAACCATAATCCAACTTAGCTTTCCAGGACTCCACGACATACTCCCCAAATCATCACCTCAGTTCAACTGCTTTGTATCATTGTTCTGTTGTTGTCGTATGTCTTCGATTCTCTGTAACTATCTGTAATTATCACCAAAATCAAATTGATCTTAGATGTAGGTGGTACATAACCCATAGTATCTTCCTCTAATATCTCTCATCATAAATCATCAATCTTAATCTTTGATACCCAAAATACCTCTATATTTCTGCTTCTGTACTTAGTCGATTCCATAATTATATTACCAAAACTTAACTTCAAATAAATTGATCAATATGCTAGATGTGTTTCCATAAATAAAAACCAAAAAGTGATGTAAAAAATACAAAATTTATCACTTTCAAACAGTCTCTCCCTTCGGCTTTGATGGAAACACTTAACAAAAAAAATGACTAAGTATTCCAACAAAACATTAAACTGTCTCTTCTTCAATTCTTCTTCTTCTCTCTTCTCCCATATTCATTTTTTTTATTCTCTCTTCTCCCCCTTTGACAACAATGAAAAAGGTGCATAAAAAGTAAATACAACTAGTGCTTGCTCACCATTTTCAGGATATCTTGAAAATAATCTTCCAAAATCTTCACTTCTGCACTCCATGACTTAATCAATAGCTGACTAACATGAATTAGTCCATTCAATGCATATGATGTTGCCTCCACTACTTTCAAATATGTGGGCATAGAGTTTTTCAATGATTCTATAGTCTTCTCCATGTCAGATAAGTGAGTTTCAAGAATTGATAGCTTAAGAGTGATTAAACTCTTTAGCAAACCAAACCTTGTCATGAATCTAGAGCCCTTTCTCTATATCCAACACATTCATCTTATCGAAAATCCTTGTTACCTCTTTGTCCATTTCCATTATAGATTTTCAGGAGGTTTCACAATTTTCCATCATATTGTTCAAGGTTTCCCTAGCCTTAGAAATAATATCTTCAATGTTTTGAACATGTCTCATTGGGTTCATGCAATAATTGAATAGTTTCCTACCATCTGCAACACAACTCTAAGGATTTTCAGTAATAGATTTCATAATGTCCAAGTCCCATGAAATAGATTGGAAAACTTCCATCAATTTCTTCTCCAAGTATCTCTTCTCTACCTTTTCTTCTTCTATCTTCACTGGGGTCTCATAGTGACCATCAAAATCATCAAGTATCATCTTAAATTTCTCTATATCATCTCTTCTATGGAAAACAATAAGTACTAGAAGCAATTTATTCACAGTATCGATTTCTCTAGACATTACCTTAGTCTTCATGTCAATTTTATGCTTAGATCTATCCTTTGCTTTAGTGAGTGTGATAAAGGCTAAACTCACCAACTCATCCTCATCCATCTGATCAACATCAACATCAACATCTATAGGTTTTTCTTTAATTTCCAATAATAAGATAAAATATGTGTCAATTTTGGTTTTATCTTCAACTTTTTCTTCTTCATCTTTCTTCTCCATTCCTTTCTATTATATCTCTCTATATTCTTCCTCTTTCTATCCTTCATCTTTCTTTCCTTCACCCTCAACCATTTTACTATCAATGTTTCCTTCAAATGGTTCCTTCTCATCATGAGAAGTGTCAAGTGTCACAGGAACACAAAAAACATACAAATATAGTTGCATATCATCTTTTATTTTCTCAACACTTTCCTCAATTGATTTGGAACTCTCTCCCATTCCTAAGGGTGTAGGAATTGTAGTCTTAGGAGGTAAATCCTTCTCAGGAATAGTTGACATAAGCATCTGATACAATTCTCTCTGAGTCTCTTCAGTAACTTCTTCATACTTTATTTTCATTTTTTTTACTAACCTTGCCTTAGTCCTCAATAATGGTTTTAGTTCACTAAATATTCTCTCTTTCTTGCATAGAAATCATGGGTAACATGTTATCAATTGCTTGAATTTTGATAGTCTCATCTTCAATATGTGCTAATTGTTTTCTTATTTCTAGTCTCCCATACAAATCTTCAAGTACACTACCCTCTATCTCTAACAGATTTTCTTGAAAACAAGTAGGTGATTTACCACAATATCTTCAATCTTAAGTTTATTAGATTCCTCATACATGTCATAGTACTTGTTTATTATAACTAGATTTCCTTGCTTAATAGCTCTCTTCTCAATCATTTTCAAGTCTAGTTTCCATACTTGTTTATCACTTTTAGTTTTCTTCTCTTCCCTCTCGATCCTTAGTTCTTTAGGTGGTGAATTCTATTTGGAAGATTTGGTGTTCACTCTAGGAACCAACTTTACTACTTGTGAGGTCTTCAAAGATGATGAAGGGGTGACTAAATCAATAATAGTAGTAGGTGCAGTAGCTATGATCACAACTTTAGGATGTGGAAGGGTTGAAGTACTTGCCAATGTAGAAGATTGTTCTGCTAATTTCCTCTTCACTTCCTTCAAGTACTCCTCAGTCAATCCTCCCTTAACTCCACATTCATGAATAATGTTCTCCACTTTCCTTTACCTCAATCCTCTGGTCTATTCTTCTCACTTTAGCTAATTTGTCTTAATAAGTACCCCATCTCTTGTTAGATGTATCTACTTCAGATGCCAGAACATGTTCAGTCTGCATAGTTAGGACTTCTGAACTCACTTCATATCTCATAGGATAACACCATTTCTTCCTTGGAACAACTACCTCAAAACATACACATTCTTTCTCAACCATAAATAAATATTGTATCCGTATATTTTTCAACTAAGTCATCAGGAATCCTGTATCTTTCTTTCATCTTCCTCTGAAGAATTTTAATCATTCCAAATAGTTCTCCATCAACCCATGTGTTGTTTTGTCTTCGATAATTGTCAAAAATCTGAATGCCAGTAGGTATCCCTTTTCTCCAACCACTAGGGTGCATGCCTGGAAACTTATTCTCAATATGAATGTACATGTGCACTAGTAGTGAACCAAATCTAAAGGTTTTGAATTTGTCTTTCTTTATCAACTTCACATTCTTTGAGAATTGTTGTGCCAACACTTCACATAGGTTATAGTTAGTATTTTATTTCACCATTATGTAGGCCATCATAATAACTCCAGCAGATACTGAATTTTGTCTACTACTATAGTAGAATTTGTAACCAAGTGTCATCAAAATCAATCTTACATCATGTCGATAAATTTAATTCACTGTCATAGCTTGCCTATCCCATTTCAAGTGTGTTAGGGTTTCGACTTTCTTAACATGTTTCTTTGGTATCGGGATGATTCCAGTATTACCCAGTCTAGTAATCTCATGTATCAATTGACTTCAAATTTTCATAGTTTTTTCATCTATCTAGATAAACTGATCGTGAACTCTACTCAGCAATATCTTAAACCATTTGTCTTTGCTAAATTTGTATAAGTCTAGAATAATCATAATGTTTGACTCAGATACATGTTTGAACTCATCTCTCATTATGCCATTATCAGTCATGTACTCCATTTTAGTAGAAATATCATCAATACCCAGTATGTCATACTTGCAATGAATATATACCCTAATGTCTTCAACATGCAAAATCTCATATGGTGTTAAGGAAAATTCTCCTTCGGGATCATCCTCACATGACATAAAAGGATGTTTCTCAAATTTATACCTAGTTCTGTCCAAAACATCATATATCATAGGTGCATCCATATTTTTTGTAGATGTAAATGATATAAATACCTTTTACAAGTTGGATTCTGAGTAAATGCTTCAATCGATTATGCCAAGTTGTCACTAGATAGTCTAAATGTCTCTTCTCTCTAATCTCCTTAGGTTTTTTCTCTTCAAATGGTAAGGAAATAGATAACCATTAGGTGATTTATACAATGTTAATTTATTAAAAGATCACATTACCCAATGTTGTTCAGTCAGTTATAAATCTTGCGATCATAATATATGCATCGCCTGTTGTTGCACTCTTAGATATACATTCCATGATGTCGGCCAATACCACACCTAGGCTCGCTAGAACTCACTCCATAGAATTAGGGGAAGGATATATTTTTATATCTTCATTCAATGCTCCCCCTAAGGCCATGATCAACCAATTAGGTTGATTCTACTTTGTTAACATCAGTCGAAGATCCAGTAACATCTATTGTCTCTCCCTGAACCAATATCTCACTTGTCTCTTTGATTTTTCATATCTTATATATACCACTACAATTATCTTCTACCTTCTTGAAACAACTGTCAAAATCACTCTTCAGTTCTACAACACTCTTACCAGTATCATTGTCATTCTTCTATGTATTCCTAGGAGATGGTACTCTTCTATTATTTACTTCATTATATCTGCAAAACTTTACTACATGGTCTGGATTGTTGCATTTGTAACATATATGAGGTCTTCTATCCTGATTTACTTGTAACTTACAAAACTTTACAATGTGTCCAATGTTATTACATCTCTAACATGTAGGTTTTCACTGTATGTTCTCCTCTATTGTCTTGTCTATATCTAGATTGATTGAGTTTTTTGCATTCTACTTTCTTGTGCCCATATGCATTACAATTAAAACAATAACCATAAAACATTTTAAAAGGGGCATTATCTCTGAAATATCTTTTCATGTATCCAAAATTATTACTACCAAATAATCTACCTTTGAAAGGTTTGATATGTTCTCTTGGTTCTTGAAGAGTAGGTTTTTCTTCATGAATCTTTGCATCTTGTTTCTCTTCTTAATTCTTGGAATATTTAGCTTCATTGAAGCCAATACCAGTCATATCACCTTTAGATTTCTTTCTGTCTCTTTGTTCATCGATCAAGTCAATGCTCATGTGTAGTTTCTCAATGTGTTTCTTTGTCTCAACAAGTTCACCCTTTATGATTTGATTTTATTTATCCAATTCTAGATACCTGTTCTTTTAATGGTCAGCCTCATTCTTCATTTGTTCCATCAAAACTTTTACATTTTTCAAATCTTCTTCAATCTTGTTTTTAGCATCTTTTTCTTGTTGAATTTCTTTAGCCATTGCTTCATTCTCAAGCTTAAAAGTGTCATTATCTTGTTGAAGTTTATTTATCTGATCTAAATTAGCATTATCAAAATTTTCCTTTATCTAAACCACAAGGTCTTGTCTCTCATTTCTAGAAAGTTCAAGATGGTCTTTCAGTTTCTTGATGAATCCATCTGCTCTCCTTAATTTGAATCGCAAGTCACCATTTTCTATTTTTTCTTTATCAAGGTCTTCAAGTGCAGCTTCAATGTTCTCTTGCAAATTATCTGAATCCATTCTGATCTCCCTTAAGCTATTAAGATTTCTCTCCTAATGTCACAAGCTCTGATACAAATTGTTAGGAGTAATTAATACTAAGAGGGGGTTGAATAAGTATTACAACACTTAAAATAAACTTTAAGCCAATTCAACATAAACCAAAAGAATACTAAAATCAAAAGAACATAATAAAATAACACAGAACTCATAAAACCATTATTTGTTATCGAGGAAACCCTAGCCAAGGGAAAACTTCTATGGGGATTGTACCCACAAGCATGCACTAAAGTATAGTGTCGTTGTTAGGAGACCTAGCCCTATTAGGAGCTGAATATTACATAGTACATTTCCTTGTTAAAGGAATAACAACCCTCTTAAAGGTATACACCACCCTGTTAGGGGCCAACTAATCTTATAACTCTTACCATAATGCTTCTCTTTCAAACTATTCTTAGTCATGAAAAAAACAAGCATTTTCATTGCTTAGATATCCAATTTTCTATGGGCTTCTTTCCCTCTTTCTCTCTTTCCTCCTGCAAGAACTTCCACCATGTGAGTCCTTTCCCTCTTAGCCTAGACTTGGCTATCTTCACCTTCTGTGCTTCAGTGATCTCATCACATTCAAAGTGGTTTTCCATACCTTTGATCCATTCCATGACCATCTCTGCATCCATCTTACCAGAGAACACTAGAATGCCTTCCAGATCCTTTCCACTTAGTTCCTTGAGTGCTTTGAGGAATGGTTCCTTAGGTAGAGGAGGATCAGGATCTAGTTCTACTTCCTCCTCTAATGGTTTCTTCCCTTTATCTATTCCCTCATGCATTTCTTGTATCAACTTGCTAGTTGTCTCTACAACCTTTTCCATCTTTATCTTCATCTCTTCCATAGCTTCTTCAAGAATCCTATTCTTGACTTGTTTCTCTAACAAGTCCTTTGGACTACTATGCATTGGTTACCATGATGTTCTCACCTATGGATTCACTCCACTCTAACATACACTAATCCACTCCCAAGCCTTTCAATGGCTCTGATACCAATTTTATGAGGAGCTCCTCTCCTAGAGCTTTCTTTCTCTCTCTAATACATTCTCTTGGTCTTCTTTAGGGTCTCTATCACTACCCTAACTAGAGGATTCCTCTTTGATCCTCTAACACACTAGGAGCTCTCAAACAACTTCAAACTCTTCAATAAAACCCTTCTTCACAACCTTACATATCCATGTCTTCTCTAACCTCCTACCTTTCTAATAGTGTCATCTTCTTGTGGATTGAATTCTTGACTCCTCTTAGGTATAATTCAACTTCTATGGATCCAAATTTGTGGATCTTTCACCCATTTTCAAATTAGGTTCTAAACTTCTAGTCTTTTAGGCCTTATAGCCTTTTTAGGCCTATTAGCCCTCCTAGAAACTAAAAAGATTGATTTTCTCCTAAAATCCCTTAATACCCCTAGAAAAAATTGCATATTACTTGTGGGTTTTACCTCACCTTAATGATTTTCTAGGTCTCAGATGCCAAACTTTCCCGTACAATGGACTTTCACCAAACCCCTACAAATAAGGGTTTCTAGGGCATGAACACTAGTTTGGTTTCTTTATCTCCTTTCAATGATCTAATGAGTTCCTCTGAATTTCTCCTTCCACCATTAGGTCTTCAATTCATGTCCCTACACTCATGTGACATTGATTGGAACATACCAATCACTTAGCAATCACCATTTCCTCTGCACTGTTCAGTTACCCTAGCCACAATAACTAGTACTCACCTAAGTCCTGAATGTTCTCTTGTTTCCCCTACCAACACACACACCACACACTACTCACTATATCTACAGTGTATATACAAGGCTTTAGTGTATTCTAAGTGGTCATGGGATTTTGAACTATGGGAATGCCAAGAAAAGCCATTTTCTACATGACTGGTCCAAAACTGGATAGTGAAGTAACAAAACATAAAAGATTTATACAAATCTAACCAAAATGAATAAAAGACTAATGCAATGCCACAAAGATCTACGAAATTACATATAAAACACTCTCCATGCTTTCATTCAATCCATTCAATCCACAAAAGTGTTAGATGATGGCGTTGTATGTTAATTACAGTGTTAATTGGTCCTTCTCAATAACCAGTCTGTACAAAATGAAGTCAAATTGACATTTTAGGGTTTATATCACCTTATATACTCTCATCCTAGATGCTAGGACCCTCTGGTCAGGATTTGGGAATCATAAAATTTGATCCCTAAAATCTAGGAAATGTTGTCATGACAACTGTGCAAAGTTGCAAAAGTTGTCATGACAACTTTGACAACTTTTGTCAAAATGACAATCTATCAACTTCAATAGCCCTATTTGGTTCAAAATCTTACCAAATGACCTTGAAATACTTGAAAACATTAAATCTTGAAAATCTCCCCATTTTGGGGTTTTGGTCAACTCTTTGACTTTTTAGTTCATTTCTAGGTTCTAGACCCCTAGAATCAACTTGACTCAACTTCACACAAACCCTAATCTCTCTTATCACTAAAAAAAACCTTAGAAACACATGTGACTTTATAAAATATTCCTTATTCAAAGGTGGTTGGCCAAACCAACGTACAAGCCAACATGACTAAAGATCTTTCAAAGACCTTAGGGTGCTCTTGCACCACTTGCCTTAGTCCTAAATAATGGTTTTATTTCTTTTAATATTCCATCTCTCTCTTGCATAGATATCAAAAGTAACATCTTATCAATCAATTTAATCCTAATAGTCTCATCTTCAATATGTGATAACTATTTTCTTATTGCCAATATTCCATACAAATGTTTAGGTACATTACCCTCAATCTCCAATAGATTTTTATTGGAAACAAGTAAATGATTTACTACAATATCTTCAATCTTAAGTTTTTAAGATTCCTCATACCCATCATAGTATTTTTCTATTGTAACTAGATTTCCCTACTCAATAGATTTCTTCTCAATCATTTTCAAGTCAGGCTTCCATACTTGTCAATCACATTCAGCTTTCTTTTTGGCTCTCTTAGTCCTCTGTTCTTTAGGTGGTGATTTCTGTTTGGAGGATCTAGTGCTCACTCTAGGAACCAATTTTATTTCTTGTGAGGTCTTCAAATATTATTAAGGGGTGTCTACATCAATGAGTGTAGTACACGCAGTAGCTGTCATCACAACTTCAGGATGTGGAAGGGCTGAAGTACTAGCACTTAGCAATCCAAAAGATCATTATGCTAATTTCTTCTTTACTTCCCTCAACTCTTCCTCTGTAAATCCTTCTTTAACTCCACATTCATGAATTATTCTCTCCACTTTTATTTTCCTCAAGCCTCTGGTCTATTATTCTCTCACTTCAACTAATTTTTCTTCATAAGTAACCCATCTCTTCTGAGATGTATCTACCTCAAATTCAAGAACATGTTCAATTTGCATGGTTATAATTTCTGAACTCACTTCATATCCCATAGTATAACAACATTTATTTCTTGGAATAACTACCTCAAAGCATACACAATAGTTTTCAACCATGGAACAGATTGTGTCCTTGTATTTTTCAACTAAGTCTTTAGGAATCATGTATCTTTCTTTCATGTGCCTCTAAAGAATCTTAATGATTCCAAATAGTTCTCCATCAACCCATGTGTTGTTTTTTCTTTGATAACTATGTGAAATATGACTGCTAGTAGGTATCCCTTTTCTCCAATCACTAGGGTGAATTCCTAGAAATCTGTTCTAAATGTGTATGTACATGTGCATTAGAAGTGAACCAAATATGAAGGTTTTGGATTTGTGTTTCTCTATCAAATTCACATTCTCCAAAAACTATTGTGTCAACACTTCACATAGGCTATACTTTGTGTTTTCATTCACCATTCTATACGCCATCATAATAACTCCAACAAATACAGTATTAGGTCTACTACAATAGTAAAATTTGTAACCAAGTAACATAGTAATCAATCTCACATCTTGCTGAAAGATGTCATTCACTATCATAGCTCGCCTATCCCATTTAGAGTGTGTTAGGGTTTAAAATTTATTCTTAACATGTTTATCTGCCATAGGAATGATTCTAGTATTGTCCAATCCAATAATATTATCTATAAATTCACTACATATCTTCACAGGTTATTCACCTATCCAAATAAAATGATCATGTACTCTACTGAACAATATCTCAAACCATTCTTTTTCATTGAATTTGTGTAAATCCTAAATTTTCATAATTTTTAACTCATTAACAAGTTTGAATTTATCTTTCATTATGCTATTATCAGTCATGTATTCCATTACAGTATAAATGTCATCGATACCTAGTATGTCATATTTGCATTGAATATATTCCCTAATGTCTTCATCATGCAAGACTCCATGAGGTGTTTGGGAAAATGCTCCTTCAGGGTCTTCTTCATAGGATTTGAAAGGATGTTTCTTGAATTTATACCTTGGTCTATCCACAACATCAAATATCATAGGTGCATCCATAGTTCTTGTATAAGTAGATGATGTAAATACCTTTTCACACGCTGAATTCCAAGTATTCACTTCAATAGATCACACAAGGAAATTGCTAGACAGTCTAAATCTCTTTTCTCTCTGATCTCCTTAGGTCGTTACTCGTCAAATGGTAAGGAAATACATAATCATTTGGTTCTTTATACAATGTTAAGTTATTGAAATCTCACATTACCCAATGTTGTCCAATTAATTATAAATCTCGCAATCAAAATATATACATTGTCCGATGTTGCGATCTTAAATATAAGTTCCATGATGACCATGATCACACATAAGCTTGCTAGAGCTTACTCCTCCAAATTAGGGGCAGGATATATTATTATATCTTTGTCCAATGCTCCCCCTAAGGCCATGCTTGACCAATTAGGTCAATTATACTTTTTTAACATTAGCTAGAGATCCAGAAGCATCTACTATTTCTCCCTGAACCAACATCTCACTTGTCTCTTTGATCTTTCATATCTTTCCACTACTGTTATCTTCTAATTTCTTGAAACAAGTGTCAAAATCACTCTTTAATTTTGCAACACTCTTACCAGTATCATTTTCATTCTTCTGTGTATTTCTAGGAGGTGGTACTCTTCATTTCTTTACTCCATTATATCTACAAAACTTTGATATATGGCCTAGATTGTTGCATTTGTAACATATAGAAGGTCAAGAGACCTTATGGAAAGACATTTTCAATTAGTGTCAAAAAGCTTAGTCATCTAGTGTTGACCAAGCTAAAAAGCATTATGCAAAGTCCCGAGTGATCAGTGTTGTCTGAGTAATCAGCATCGCTCGAGTGACCAGCATCACCTGAGTGATGAGTATGACCAGAGTGATTTACAGTATCGCCTGAGTGATGGTTTATCACCTAAGTAGACTTTTCAACCCAAGTGGCATTTTGTAGCCGACATTGCATATATCGTTATCCAAACAAATAAATCTATAAGTCAGCTTGCAATACCTATCTATTCTGGTATAAAGACATGTGAATGGAAGTTTGATTAAAAGGAAGAATTATTAAGTACATAAGAGTCTCATCTATCACATTTAGGTGATCCATTATATTCAGAAGGATATTATTCAGCAATCATAGTTGCACATAGTAGATCATCAACTGGTTCATTCTCACAGGTGGATCAGAAAAATCCTTTAACAAGGTGGACCCAACAGTCTTTTCTCTAAATAACTTAATAGAGTTGCATTACTTATTGTATTGGATAAAATCCTTTAACAAGGTGGAATTAATAGTCCTTTCTATGCTCCTAACAGGGAAGACCATCAGAAGTGGTCATTGTAAGCTCTAATAGGATAAATTTATATTGTAGTTCTAAATCTTTTGGGTATCATCCCCACCCTAGTTTTACATTCTTTTAGAAGGTTTATAGGTAACCAAATATTGTGTTATGTGTTGTGTATGATTCTTTACTTTCAAGTTCTATTCTTGCAAAAAAATAAGTTAATCTAATTGTGGATTAAAAGGATTAAGTTTTATTGGCTCCTGATTCACCCTCCCCCCCCCCTCTAAGTCACTGGGCACATCATATATTTAAAACAATTGGTATTAGAGAAGTGGTTCTCTTATCAGAAGTTCAATAGCTTGAGAAAAGATCAAAGGTTGTGGAAACATACAGACTCAAGAAAGCCATTGAGAATGAAAAGATAGATCTTAAAATGGCCATGGATCAGATCATGAAACTTAAGGAGCGACTCTCTCTTTCCCTAAAAAGAAGAAAAGAATTAGCAGCACAGATGAATGAAAAGAACTATATAGAAGAAAGAGTTGAAGAATTTTGCAAGGATAGAAGTTCTGAATAATCTGATGTAGCCATTGAAGACTTACAAAGAATCTCACTTTACATGAAGAATTCATAAATTTGAAAAGAGAACATGAAATTCACTTAATCAGAATATGTGAAGTCATGGAACTTAAGAACAAAGCAGAAGATGATAGAAATATAGAACATGAAGATAAAAGACTGTTGAGTACAAGATTAGAAGAAAAAGAAAAAGAAATCCAACACTTGTCACTTCAGCAAACTGATTTGGTAAGTCAACTCAATAATGCAACATAGGAAGTTGTCAATCTAAGAATAGAAAATGAAAGACTACAGAATGATCTCAATACTGAAAAGATAACAAATGAAAGTATGATGAATTGACAAACTAGCATGGATAAGGCAACATAATTTAGACATCATGGACAAACTAGATTAGGTTATACTGAACAAGGTGAATCCTCAAAACAAGGAGCTCAAAAGAACAACAAGCCTACATGAAATTATTTTGGTAATTTAGGGCATACATCAAATGAATGTTGGAGCAATGGAAAGTGAACAATATCTTAAAGCATTCTTCTTCGCTGAATTTGTATAAATGTAGAATTTTTATAATGTTTAACTCATTAACATGTTTGAATTCATCTTTCATTATTCCATTATCAATCATGTATTCCATTTCAGTAGAAATATCATCGATACCCAATATGTCATACTTTCAATGAATATATGACCTAATTTATTCAACATGCAAGATGCCATGAGGTGTTTGGGAAAATTCTCCTTAAGGGTTTTCATCATAGGATTTGAAAGGATGTTTCTTGAATTTATACCTAGGTCTATCCACATCATCAAATATCATAGGTGCATCCATAGTTTCTATATAAGTAGATGATGTAATTACCTTTTAGAAGTTGAATTCTAAGTATTTGCTTCCATAGATCACACAAGGTAATTTCTAGATAGTCTAAATCTCTTTTGTCTCTGATCTCCTTAGGTCGCTACTTGTCAAATGGTAAGGAAATAGATAATCATTTAGTTCTTTATACAATGTTAAGTTATTGAAAGCTCACATTACCCAATGTTGTCCAGTTAGTTATAAATCTTGAAATCAAAATATATACATCATTCAATGTTGCGATCTTAAGTATAAGTTCCATGATGCCAGCCACGATCCCACATAAGCTCATTATAGCTTACTCCTCCAAATCAGGGGTAGGATATATTCTGATATATTTTTCCAATGCTCCCCCTAATGCCATGCTCATTCTACTTTTTTAACATTATCCAAAGATCCAATAGCCTCTATTGTCTCTCCCTGAACCAACATCTCACTTGTCTCTTTGATCTTCCATATCTTTCCACTGTTGTTATCTTCTACTTTCTTCAAACAAGTGGCAAAATCACTCTTTAATTCTGCAACACTCTTACCAGTATCATTGTCATTCTTCTATGTATTTCTAGGAGGTGGTACTCTTCAATTGTTTACTCCATTATATCTGCAAAACATCGCTATATGGCCTAGATTTTTGAATTTGTAACATATAGGAGGTCTTTTGTCCTGATTTACTTGCATCTTACAAAACTTCACAATGTGTCCAAGGTTATAACATCTGTAACATGTAGCTTTCACTATATGTTCTCCTGTATTTTCTTGTCTATATATGTATTGATTTAGTTTCCTACATAATGCCTTCTTATGCCCATGTGCATTACAATTAAAATAATAACAAGAAAAAGTATCAAAAGGGGCATTACCTCTGTAGTCTCTTTTCATGTGTCCAAACTTGTTACAACCAAAGCATCTACCTCTGAAAGGTTTGATCTATTATTTAGGTTCTTCAAGAGTAGGTTTATCTGCATCAATCTTTGTGACTGGTTTCTCTTCTTGATTCTTGGAACTTTTACCTTCATTGAAGCCAATACTAGTCATATCTCCTTTAGGTTTCTATCTTTCTCTTTGTTCATCGATCAGGTCACTACTCATGTGTAGTTTCTCAATGTGTTTCTTTGTCTCAACAAGTTCACCTTTTATGATCTGATTGTATTTCTCCAATTCTAGATACTTGTTCTTGTAATGGTCAGCGTCATTCTTCATTTGTTCTATCAAAATATTTGAATTTTCAAAGATTATTCAATCTTGTTTTTAGCATCCTTTTCCAATTGAATTTATTTAGCAATGGTTTCATTCTCAAGTGTCAAGGTGTCATTCTCTTCTCGAAGTTACTTTATCTAATCTGAATTATCATTGTCTGAATCTTCTTTTATCTGAACCACAATATCTTGTCTCTGATTTCTGGACAAGTTGTTTTTTCATTTTCTTTATGAATCCATCTGCTCTCCTTAATTTGAATCTCAAATCAGCATTTTCTATTTTTTCTCTATCAAGGTCTTCAAGTGAAGCTTCAATGTTCTCCTGCAAATTATCTGAATCCATTCTGATCTCCCTTAAGCTGTTAAGCTTTATCTCCAAGGGCCAAAAGCTTTGATACAAATTTTTAGGATTAGGTAATACTAAGAGGGGGGGTGGGGTGAATCAATATTACAACAATTAAAATAAAATTTAAAACAATTTAACATAAACCATAAGCATATTGAAATCAAAGGAACATAAACAAATAACACAGTGCTCATAACACCATTATTTGTTATTGAGGAAACCCTGGCCAAGGGAAAACCCTGGTGGGGATTGTACCCACAAGAATGCACTAAAGTATAATTTTCCTATTAGGAGACCTAGCTCTGTTAGGAGCTGAATATTACATAGTACAATTCCTTGTTAGAGGAATACAACCTTGTTAAAGGTATATGACACCCTTTTAGAGGCCAACTAAGCTTACAACTCTTACAATATACTTTTATTACAAAGTGTTCTCAGTAATGAACAAAACAAGCATCTTCAATGCTTTGGTAGTTTCAGTCATAGCTCTTTAATGAACCCTGTCAACCCTTTTCTCTGCCATTCACATCTCTCACATCACATATTCCAACTTTTATACACTGAATTTGCGCCTCTGATCTCAAGCTCTCTTGGTCTTGATAATCCAGTATAACAAGGGAATCATCTCAAGGTTGTGGGACCTTATGCTAACCGAGATGAGACCTCCAGGTTCTAGGTTGGTTCCTCTTGGATAGTCACCTTAATTTGCTTTTTTACAGGAAAGTAAAACTTTTGAGGGAAAGGGATAAAAGGATTGCATGAAAGGGAAATGACTGAAAGCAAACTACCTACTAGGTGATGCACCGAAATTAGGGCTTGGATCTCAGTATAGAGGAATGAAAACAATGAAAGAACCAGGTCAAATAAGTCACAACTCACTAGATAGGCTTGCATAAGTATTTCATAAGAAGGCCTGAACAAAAGACTCGACCTATGACCTGCAAAAAAACATCCTTCTCTGCAATCAGGTGTAGGAATGAGACAAGACTACTAGGGGCTGAAGTATACCCACAAAACATCTAAATCAGATCAAACACAGTAACACATAGAATTGCAGAAAATGAGAGGAACTAGGAACCCCAATGTCCATTAATTAGCATTCATAAACTTCAATCCAATAAGAGATAATACAAACCAGGAAGCATAGGGATATGAAGGATTATCACAAAGTATTTCCAACAGCTTGCATGATCAATGAGGAGATTACAGAATGTAAAATCCAGAGGGCAGAAAGAATACCTCAGATAGCTCCTGGGAAGAATGAATTCTCCTTACAAA
Source organism: Thuja plicata (assembly GCA_018584345.1). Taxonomy (NCBI): domain Eukaryota; kingdom Viridiplantae; phylum Streptophyta; class Pinopsida; order Cupressales; family Cupressaceae; genus Thuja; species Thuja plicata. The sequence continues at coordinate 464,112 of MU228559.1, read as the reverse complement.
ATGCCAAAATCTTCTGAGCACTAAGGCTCTCAAAAAACTCTTTTATACAACCCTCAACTGCACGCAGGCAGGAGTCCAAAAACCTAACTAGGGTTACAGAATTACAATATAATTATTGACCCTAGGACAAAAATCTAATCTGGCCATAAATGTGCACCAAGGATGAATCCCGATCAGATCAGATTTGATTTCCTTCTTGCACCCATCCCTGTACTTGATCATGCTCACAGACACGCAACTCGGGTCCATCAGTTCAACTCTGCAAGTAGACCTTGCCATGAATGCTCACCAACTGATCCTATCTTACCAGGATGAGAAATGACCCCTGACAGCTTCCCAAACCTCTAGAAGAGCTGCAAAAGTCTCTGATTTGTAATAACTATTATGTAGCCCCCAAGAATGCAGTGTCTGACCTTTTTCAAAGCTGATCCTTAATCTGCAAAATATCTGATTATCCCCCTGAAAAGATCTGATCCTTCTAGCGTCCTCTTTCCTTTACCGATATTGAAACAGATCTAATCAGAGATCAGCCGACTGTTTCACGCGTAATTTCCTGTAATTAGCATACTCTGATCTGTTTTGGAAACCCCTGCAAATTGAACAAATCATCTCTGCTTTGTCTCTTACTCGCTTAGCCTTCCACTCTGTTTTCACTTCATGTGCGAGTGCGCAATGAGTCCCCCCTTTCCTTTAGTCGCAAAATCGCGAGCTACATCTTTATAACACTTTCCTTTCGGCGACTGAGCGCCAATGTTCTTTCTTTTTCATTTATCCCTGCGTCTCATAGTCACGCAGGCTTTACTCTATCTTTCATTTCATGCGCGAGTGCGCGACAACATCCATTTTCCATTTGGTCGCGCACTCGCGAGCCGCTTCTTTATAGCACTTTCTTGTCCACCGACTGCGCGATGACCATTCTCTCCTTTGGTCGCGCACTCGCGAGCCGCTTCTACTTTATCTAAACTGCTCGGCGACTGGGCGACATCTTCTTTATTTTCTTCAGTCGCACACTCGCAAGTTGCCCGTCCTTTATCTTCATTTCTTGGTGAGTGAGCGATGAGCCCATTCTTTGCTAGTCGCATGCTCGTGAGCTGCATTCTATTTATCTTTATTTCTCGGTGATTGTGTGACGACTTCCATTTTTCCGCGGCGCATAGTCGCGAGCTGAAAACCCTTTACCTTCATTGCTCGGTGACTGAGCGATGAGCCACTTTCTTCCTCAGTCGCACACTCACGACCCCTTTCTCTTTCATTTGACAACTGCAGCGATTGAGCGATGAGCTCTTCTTTTCTGCTCATCGCAAGGTCGCGAGCTCTTTTCCATTTACCCAATTTGATCAGCGACCAAGCAATGACCATATCTTTCTACTCATCGCGTACTCGTGGGCCGTCTTCTATTTACCTTTTTTATTCAGCGAGTGCGCGATGAGTTCATCTATTCCTTTGGTCGCTCACTCGTGAGCAGTTCCTTCTTTGTCCTTATTACTCAGTGACTGTGCGATGAGACTCCTTTTCTGCTCGTCGCGCACTCACGAGCCCCTTTTATTTTACCTGAACTGCTCGGCGACTACGCGACCATTTTTCTCTTTCAGCTCGTCGCCGACTCGCGACCCCAACATGAAAACTTAGAAACAACTCGCGACTGTGCGATAACTCATTTCTTCAGCTCGTCGCTCAGTCGGGGGTGGATTGAACTTATGCAAGAATAGGTCACGATTGCGCAATGACCGCAATTGACAGCTCGTCGTGCAGTTGCGCAACTCAAAGATATGACATAAAAAGCAAGATTTGAAAAGGGGCCTAGCCATTTTGGGCGGGAAAACACAGAGGATGGCCAAATTGCACAGGACGTAAAAATTTAGGTAACATTTTGGTGACTTCTGCGGGATGTCAGCCTACTAGACATTCGATCAGTGGCCTTGACATATCTATTGGGCATGGAGTCATTTCTGAACACAAAAACTTGACAGGGCAAAACTATGCACGTGCACTTCTTGGAAAATAGGGAACCACACTAGAAAGCTGAAAGAAAACATGAAACCTACCCTAAAGCTAAACTAACTAGTGCAAAAGCTGGTCAAACAAAACCATTCACTGGTTGTGAAAAATAGCTACCCTTCCTCATCAGGATATTTTGCATTGAGTCCACCATGGTAACTATAAGAAATAGAGGCACATAAAAATTTATCAGATAATTAAGACCTGCATCTGTAAAAATGAGATCAAGTTTACCTTCCTCTGATTGGTCATATGGGAGGGCCTCAGTAAACTCCTTCTGGGCCAAGTACCTGATGGGGCAGCCTCTTGAAAGTCTGATAGTAGTACTTTCCTTAATAGCTTCTTTTTATCTTCATGGCTGTCTTCTATCCAGGATAGCCATGTTAAGTCATCATCCTTAGTCAGGGGACTATTATCTTCTTCTTTTGAACAGGCCAGGGGCTCATCAAAGCTGCTAACATCTTGAGGATCTGAGACTGTCTCCAACTCCTACTCATGCAGCAGTCCTTCTGAAGGAGAGCAATCTAAAACCAGGCCTCCTTCCATAGGCACACAACTTTGAACCTCCATTCCAAGGAATAAGGGCTCATAATTCAATTTATCACAAAAGGCCTCCATGATAGCAGAGAAATCAAGCTCCTCAGGGCCTTTGTCTGTGTTCCTTTCTTGGAATAGCTCCTCTATAACCTTTTCATCCTGCTCAAAACCAGACAGCACAGCACACAAAAGAACATCATCCTTTTGTGTATCAACCTCCTGTTGATAATGAACCTCTTGTTCTGATTGATTCTCACCCATAGGTGATGGTATGGTCTCTTCTTCATCATCAACAAAGAGGGGAAGCTCATCAAACAAAT
>MU228559.1:447571-461040 GCA_018584345.1 Thuja plicata | reverse complement strand
AGGGCCTCTTGTGATAAACAACCCCTTTCAATAGGTTGCTCTGGCAGAGTGGTAGGCTGAATCTCAAGCACAGGCTCTTGAAAGGAATTTTTTGCCTTAAAACTTGGGATATGGAACTGGGAGGGCTTAGGGGATGACATAGGAGGTTTAAAAGGGAGCCTCCAACTTGGGATCTCAGGCCTAAGAGCCTCTTGTTCAGCAATTTGTGATTTCAGCCTTGCTGTCTCAATGCTTGCTTTGTGATTGATCTCTTCTTGAAATTGTCTCATTTGTTGCTCATCAATCATTTGTTGCTTACCAACCAGAGCATCTTTTTTTTGATAAGGGATGAACCCTTGCTCAAAATTCTGAGCCTCCATCTCTCGTTGCTCCCTGATTTCAGACACTTGCTTGAGGAGGTCAAGCGATTGCTCCTTCATCTTTTCTAATGCTCTCGAGAAATCTGACTTCAGGGGCTGTTTCCCATTGGGCTGAGCATGGGAGGGTGGGTGGTAAATAGGAGGTGGTAGGTGGTTTTGCAGTTGTAGCTGTGCCCTTTGTGCCCATAACTTACCCTGCTTGAGGGCTTCTTCATAGTCTTGCATGAGGGCATATTCATTTGGGGCATGTTGGATGTAATGATAGCCTTGTGCATCTGCATAGAAGCTTGGGATAAAATCAGGCTGTGGATGGTTTTGATAAGGCTGATGACCAGCCCATTGAGCATTGCTCTCATGATAGGATGGTGAATAACCTGACTGTCCATAATAACTTGACATGTCTACTCATATAACCAACTGGAATTTTAAAATGGAAGATTTGAAATATACCAGCACTTGACCCTTTGAAACCAGTAGACTTTCCAGAGTCGCTAGATGCGCTTAGAACTTACCTCCAAAGGTAGAAATTACTGCTGTCCACACCAAATAGCAGCAGAATGACTTCTCAAAAGAGCTCAGAAATAGCTCTTGGTCCCACCGGGCGTGCCAGAAATGTTATACACTAAATTTGCGCCTCTGATCTCAAGCTCTCTTGGTCTTGATAATCTAGTATAACAAGGGAATCATCTCAAGGTTGTGGGACCTTATGCTAACCGAGATGAGACCTCCAGGTTCTAGGCTGGTTCCTCTTGGATAGTCACCTTAATTTGCTTTTTTACAGGAAAGTAAAACTTTTGAGGGAAAGGGATAGAAGGATTGCATGAAAGGGAAATGATTGAAAGAAAACTACCTAATAAGTGATGCACTGAAATTAGGGCTTGGATCTCAGTATAGAGGAATGAAAACAATGAAAGAACCAGGTCAAATAAGTCACAACTCACTAGATATGCTTGCATAAGTATTTCATAGGAAGGCCTGAACAAAAGACTTGACCTATGACCTGCAAACAAACATCCTTCTCTGCAATCAAGTGTAGGAATGAGACAAGACTGCTAGGGGTTGAAGTATACCCACAAAACATCTAAATCAGATCAAACACAGTAACACACAGAATTGCAGAAAATGAGAGGAACTAGGAACCCCAATGTCCATTAATTAGCATTCATAAACTTCAATCCAATAAGAGATAATACAAACCAGGAAGCATAGGGATATGAAGGATTATCACAAAGTATTTCCAACAGCTTGCATGATCAATGAGGAGATTACAGAATGTAAAAGCCAAAGGGAAGAAAGAATGCCTCAGATAACTCCTGGGAAGAATGAATTCTCCTTACAAAATGCCAAAATCTTCTGAGCACTAAGGCTCTCAAAAAACTCTTTTATACAACCCTCAATTGCACGCAGGCAGGAGTCCAAAAACCTAACTAGGGTTACAGATTTACAATATAATTATTGACCCTAGGACAAAAATCTAATCTGGCCATAAATGTGCACCAAGGATGAATCTTGATCAGATCAGATTTGATTTCCTTCTTGCACCCATCCCTGTACTTGATCATGCTCGCAGACACGCAACCTGGGTCCATCAGTTCAACTCTGCAAGTAGACCTTACCATGAATGCTCACCAACTGATCCTATCTTCCCAGGATGAGAAATGACCCCTGACAACCGCCCAAACCTCTAGAAGAGCTGCAAAAGTCTCTGATTTGTAATAACTATTCTGTAGCCCCCAAGAATGCAGTCTCTGACCTTTTTCAAAGTTGATCCTTAATCTGCAAAATATCTGATTATCCCCCTGAAAAGATCTGATCCTTCTAGCGTCCTCTTTCCTTTACCGATATTGAAACAGATCTAATCAGAGATCAGCCGACTGTTTCACGCATAATTTCCTGTAATTAGCATACTCTGATCCGTTTTGGAAACCCTTGCAAATTGAACAAATCATCTCTGCTTTTTCGCTTACTCACTTATCCTTCCACTCTGTTTTCACTTCATGTGCGAGTGCGCGATGAGTCCCCCCTTTCCTTTAGTCACAAAATCGTGAGCTACATCTTTATAACACTTTCCTTTCGGCGACTGAGTGCCAATGTTCTTTCTTTTTCATTTATCCCTGCGTCGCACAGTCGCCCAGGCTTTACTCTATCTTTCATTTCATGCACAAGTGCGTGACAACATCCATTTTCCATTTGTTCGCGGACTCGCGAGCCGCTTCTTTACAGCACTTTCTTGTCCAGCGATTGCGCGATGACCATTCTCTGCTTTGGTCGTGCACTCGCGAGCCGCTTCTACTTTATCTAAACTGCTCGGCGACTGGGCAACATCTTCTTTATTTTCTTCAGTCGCACACTCGCAAGTTGCCCATCCTTTATCTTCATTGCTCGGCGAGTGAGCGATGAGCCCATTCTTTGCTAGTTGCACGCTCGCGAGCTGCATTTTGTTTATCTTTATTGCTCGGTGAGTGTGCGACGACTTCCATTTTTCCTTGGCGCATAGTCGCGAGCTGAAAACCCTTTACCTTCATTGCTCGGCGACTGAGCGATGAGCCACTTTCTTCCTCAGTCGCACACTCGTGACCCCTTTCTCTTTCATTTGACAACCACAGCGATTGAGCGATGAGCTCTTCTTTTCTGCTCATCGCAAGGTCGCGAGCTCTTTTCCATTACCCAATTTGATCAGCGACCAAGCGATGACCATATCTTTCTACTCGTTGTGTACTCGCGGGCCGTCTTCTATTTACCTTTTTTGTTCAGCGAGTGCGCGATGAGTTCATCTGTTCCTTTGGTCGCTCACTCGTGAGAAGTTCCTTCTTTGTCCTTATTACTCAGCAACTGTGTGATGAGACTCCTTTTCTACTCATCACACACTCGCGAGCCCCTTTTATTTTACCTGAACTGCTCGGCGACTGCGCGACCATTTTTCTCTTTGAGCTCGTCGCCGACTCGCGGCCCCAACATGAAAACTTAGAAACAACTTGCGACTGCGCGATAACTCATTTCTTCATCTCGTCGCTCAGTCGGGGGTGGATTGAACTTATGCAAGAATAGGTCGCGATTGGCAGCTCGTCGCGCAGTCGCGCAACTCAAAGATATGACATAAAAAGCAAGATTTGAAAAGGGGCCTAGCCATTTTGGGCGGGAAAACACAGAGGATGGCCAAATTGCACAGGACGTAAAAATTTAGGTAACACCACCATCATACCTTTCTCAACAAAAACTCTTTATATATATATATATATATTGGAGATTTGCTTCTATGCAAGTAATTGATTGTATGTTTGTCATTGATGAAAACATATAATATATAGCAGTACCCTACATGCAATTATCAGTACAAATGTTTTGGAGCTATGCATGTCTATTTCCATGGTTTAGACATGTTCTAGTTTCTAAGTGCATTCACGTAGAGTCAGATATGCAGTCCCAGTGGAGTTATGTTAATCAGTTATGGCAGTTACAGTTTCTAGAGATTATCTATTAAGAGCCGACAAAAATATAGTGTTTCTTGAGATGCGCCTATCTTCAGGATATGCATGTTTGTATTCATGTTTAGTTATGTGTTAAGAATGATTTTACAAAGGTACCAAACATGTTTTAACATAATAGTGTTGTTGGAGTTAATTTGGTAAAGCAGACTTTGTGAAGCATCGCGTCTATTCAGTTTGAGTTGTGCAGTCCTAACTTTGATTGCATGATTAGTTAAGTTGACAAGGATGTTGCTTAAGTGTTTCCTACATCCATTTTGACCCTACCCTTGGGAAGATATATATAGAAATTCAAATGTAATCACTACGAGTCAAAAATGAAGTGAAAAAGAAAATACAGAGCAGAGCAGAATGTTATACAATTAAAGATCCATGTGAAGAAATAGAAGAAGACTACAATTCACTTGAACTGATCAAGACAACAGGTCTACTTAAATAGTTCATTATCAGATATAGTGTATATTTTCTTTGCATAAGGTTTCAACCTTCACTATTTGAGTAGTAAGCTCTTGGATAGTAAATCCCCACCCATAACAAGGTTATTTGTAAAAGACTCCTAACAGGGTCTGACCTTTGACCAGGTCTATATACTTATTACATTGTAAATAACAAATTCTAACAAGGTTGCAATATATTCTAACAAGGATCATTATAAACTAGTACAGTTATTTGTGGGTGCTAATTCCCACCGGGGTTTTTACCTATTTTGTTTTTCCCCGTGACCAAAATTGCGTTGTTCAATTTTGTGATATCTTGTTGAGTTTATATTTAAATTTATTCTATACTTAATTGAAAAGAATTGAATCTTGTAGATAACTGATTCACCCCCCCCCCTCTCAGTTATCTCTTGGGACTATTCCTAACAATTGGTATCAGAGCCAAGTGCCTTGGAGAGAAATCCTAACAGCTTAAGGTAGATCAAATGACATACTTCAAGAAAGNGTAGATAACTGATTCCCCCCCCCCCCTCTCAGTTATCTCTTGGGACTATTCCTAACAATTGGTATCAGAGCCAAGTGCCTTGGAGAGAAATCCTAACAGCTTAAGGTAGATCAAATGACATACTTCAAGAAAGAGAGTCCTAAGTTTGATGGAGAGAACTATCTTGACTGGAAGAACAAAATTATAACACATCTTCAGTGTGTTAGATTTGAGATCTATGAGATTTCCACTCATGCAATTAATTTTACCACCTTGAAAGACCTTGCATAAGAAGACTCTACAATTAAACAAAAAGAAGTATTCACTCAAAATGCAATTTCCAAGGAAGCCCTAATCAGTGCCCTATCTGATAGTGAATTTTTTGAGATCAAGAAGGCAGATAAAGCATATTCAATTTGGAAATACTTAGAAGACATGTTTGAAGGAGACATCCAAGAAAATAATGCACATAGAAAGACATGGAAGAAAAGATACAATAATTTAGAGATTCTACCTGATGAAAAAATCTTAGCTTACAATCAGAGAATTAATGTAGTATCAGGTATCAAGAACAATGGTGGAGAAATTTTAGAGGATGATATAATGGACAAAATGATGACCACATTGATAACAGACTATGAGATAAAGATAAATATCCTAGATGAGACTATGCAATTTTCAAAAGACTTCAAGAGAGAGACTTTGATCAGCAAAATCTTTGCATTTGAGATATCAAGATTGAAGACAGAACCTAAAATAGAAACAACTTTCAAATCCTCAGTCCATGGTAAGAAATCTTTAAGCAACTCTAATAATAATGAGAAGGAAAAATTTGATACTGAGCTAGAAGAAATCATTTCTATGATTGCTATGAAGGAAAGAAAAGGTAAAGGGAAATATGAAGGATAGCTACCATTCAAATGTTTTTCATGCAACAAAGTTGGCCACTTTGCATCCAAGTGTCCTACAAGAGTTAAGAAGTTCAGATCAGATTACAAGCCCAAATACACTAAGGAATGATATCATGTTGAGGATGGTGTAACTAATGATGATTCAGGAGAAGATGAAATTGGATTTGTTTCCATTAAAGACATTGAGAAAATGCTTGAGCAAATGGACATTGAAGATGAAAAAGAAGCACAAGTGTTAGCATTAGTTTCCAAAGAAGACGTCGGAATAGATTGGATCATAGATAGCGGGTGTTCGCATCACATGACATGTGACAAAGATAGATTTTTACATCTAGATAAATACAAAGGTGGCATGGTTATATTTGGAGATAACACTCCCAAACCTATCATAGGTAGAGTATCTATCACCTTAGATGGAAAGAACAAGACATATGATGTTCTTTATGTTGATGGTTTGCATCATAACTTACTAAGCGTTGGACAACTGCTAGATAAAAGATATCAATTGGAATTCAAGAACAACAGTTGCATTATCAGCAACAAAGAAGGAGACATGATTGCATCAGGCTCAAAGACCAAAGGTAATGTTTTCAGCTTAACTCTGAAGTAAGTTATTTTGTTGCAAAAGTGGATGATAGTTGGCTATGGCACAAGAGACTCTGTCATATCAATTTTCAAAACATTGTTAAGATAAGCAATGTAAAGGCAGTAAGAGACCTCCCAACTATTGCAAGACCACTTGATACAATGTGCAGGGAATGTGTGATGGGAAAGCATGTGAGGACCTTATTAAGAAGTAAACAAAACTCTATAGAGAACAAATTAGATCTGATACATATAGACCTATGTGGACCTACTCAAAAAAGATCATACTACAGAGAAAGGTATTTTATTTTGTTTGTTGATGATTTCTCAAGGATGATGTGGGTTGCATTCTTAAAATACAAATTTGAATCTTTTGAGAAGTTCAAAGTATTCAAAGATAAGGTTGAAAATGAATCTGGATTAAAGATAAAATGTCTGAGATCAGATAGAGGAGGATAATTCTCCTCTGACCATTTTTATGATTACTGTGAGGAACATGGAATCAAAATATAGTTAAGTGCACCTAGAACCCCTCAACAAAATGGGATTGTAGAAAGAAGGAACATGATAATACTTGACATCGTGCACTATCATGATTGAAGGAAAGTTTGCCCATACCTATTGGAGAAATGCAGTAAAAAAAGAAGCTTATACCATCAATAGAATCCAATTAAGGCTAGGCACATATAAGACACCTTATGAAATTTGGTTTGGTAATGTACCTACTGTAAAATACTTCAGAATCTTTGGAAGCAAGTGCTAAATCAAGAGAGATGATAATATTGGCAATTTTGATGCTAGAAGCGATGAAGGTATTTTTCTTGGTTACTCTACTAAAAGCAAATCCTATAGATGTTTCAATCTAAGAGTGAATAAGATCATTGAAAGTACTCATGTAAAGATTTATGAGAAGTTTATGATTCAAGAAAGATACTATGAATGTGCTCCCATGATTGAAGATGAACCCAGACCTATCAATAAAGACACAATTATTGAAGAAATATTTGACTGTATTGATGTTTCATGCAACAATTATGAACCAAGTCAAGAAGAATGAAAGATTACAGATAAGAGTGTCACTCCTAAAAACTCAAAATACACATCCAAATACTACTCTAAGGAAGACATCATTGGAGATCAAAGTGCAAAAGTCTTGACAAGATCCAGAGAAAAAGGTTCAACCGTTGATGAAGAGGTATGATTAATTTCTCAGATTGAACCCTTAAGTGTTGAAGATGCATGCAATGATTCAGATTGGCAAAGTTCTATGCAAAAAGAATTGGATCAAATAATCAAGAATGACACATGGGAACTGGTCCTTAGACCTTGTGACAAAAATGTGATTGGAACAAAGTGGATATTCAAGAATAAGATGAATGAAGAAGGAACAATGGTAAGAAATAAAGAAAGACTGGTATGTAAAGGATATGTGCAGAGAGAAGGAATAGACTACACTAATACATTTGCCTCTGTGAGCAGACTGGAAGCTATCAAGTTGTTTTTGGCCTATGCAACATTCAAGAAAATTAAAGTATATCAGATGGATGTCAAGTCAGCCTTTCTGAATGGTGACTTGAAGGAAGAAGTCTACATAGAGCAGCCTGAAGGATTCAAACTTTCAGACAAACCAGACATGGTATGCAGACTAAAGAAGGCACTTTATGGACTCAAATAGGCCCCAAGAGCTTGGTATGAGATACTTGATGGTTACTTAACAAAGATTGGATTTAGAAAAGGAGCAGTAGACTATAACTTATTCATAAGAGAGACAGATGAAGGATTACTACTTGTTTCTATTTTTGTTGATGACATTATCTTTCGAGGTAATGACAAACTTAGTGCATAATTCACCAAAGAGATGCAAAATAAGTTTGAAATGATCATGATTAGACCTATCAAATATTTTTTGGGACGGAATGTAAAACAAATAGATAAAGGCATATTCATAAGTCAGTCTAAGTATGTAAAGGAGATATTGAAGAATTTCAAAATGGAAGATTGCAAACCAGTAAGCACCCCTATTATAATAGGAAGAAAGCTTTCTAAAGATGATGATTCCACAGAAGTTGACAAAACACTATAGAAGTCTATGATTGAAAAACTCATATATCTTACTCAATCTAGACCTGATATTTCTAATGAAGTTGACATTGTTGGAAGATTTGCAATTGAACCTAAACAAAATTACCTAATGGAAATAAAAAGAATATTCAAATACTTAAAGGGGACTGTAGACTATGGTTTATGGTATCCTAACTCTGAGAATATACAACTTCATGTGTATATTGATGCTGATTGGGAAGGTTGTGTTGATGAGAGAAAGAGAACATCAGGAGGAGCAGTATTTCTTGGAGACTAGTTGGTTACTTGGACAAGCAAGAAATAAAATTGCATTTCTCAATCAACATCAGAAGATGAGTATGTTGTAGCAGCACTGAATTATTCAACAATGGTTTGGATCAAACAAATGATAAAAGACTTTGGTATTCAAATTAATTATCCTATTGTTATTTACTGTGATAACACTAGTACTATCAATATGTCAAAGAACCATGTGATGCACACAAAGACAAAACACATTGAGATCAAATATCATTTTCTAAGAGAAAAAGTTACAAACAAAGAAGTAAAGTTGGATTGTGTAAGCACTAAAGAACAATTAGCAAATATTTTTACAAAGCCTTTATCAAAAGATACTTTGAGTATCTCAGGGAGAAGCTGGGAGTAATTCCCTTACCTGAGTCTGATTAGAATTTGTAGCAAGAACATCAGTCCTTGGTGACTGATGAATGGTTGACTACTCTACTTTTGGAGTAGTACCTATGCTTAATAGTGTTTGGCACCCTTTTTCATTGATGTCAAAGGGGGAGTGTATAGTAAGGGGGAGCATATACTCAGGGGGAGTATATAGTCATTAAAATAAAAACACAGTTAGAGGAGCAATAGTATTGTAGAGAAACCTTTGATGAGGATATTGAGAAGATTTTAAAAAGAAGGAAGACACTTTGATTTGATGATATTATATGTTTCCATCAATGTCAAATGGGGAGATTGTTGGATATTTTCTTCTGTCCAAATAATTGATTGTATGTTTTTCAGTGATGACAACATATAATATACAACGGTGTCCTACATGTAATTATCAGTGCAGATGTTTTGGAGCTATGTGTGTCTATTTCCATGGTTTAGACATGTTTTGGTTGCTATGTGCATTCATGTAGAGTCAGATAAGCAGTTCCAGTGGAGTTATGTTAATCAGTTATGATAGTTATTGTTTATAGAGATTATCTATTAAGAGCCGACAAAAATATAGTTTTTCTTGAGATGTGCCTATCTTCAAGATATGCGTGTTTATATTCATGTTTAGTTATGTATTAAGAATGATTATACAAAGGTGCCAAATGTGTTTTAACATAATAGTGTTGTTGGAGTTAATTTGGTAAAGCTGACTTTATGAAGCATCACATCTATTCAGTTTGAGTTGCGCGGTCCTAACTTTGATTGCATGATTAGTTAAGTCGACAAGGATGTTCCTTAAGTGTTTCCTACATCCGTTGTGACCCTATCCTTTGGAAGATATATATAGCAGTTCAAATGTAATCGCTATGATTCAAAAATGAAGTGAAAAAGAAAAGACAGAGCAAAGAAAAATGTTATACAATTAAAGATCCATGTGAAGAAATAGAAGAAGACTACAATTCATTGGAATTGATCAAGACAACAGGTCTACTTAAATAGTTCATTATCAAATATAGTGTATATTGTTTTTCTAGAAGGTTGCAACCTTCACTATTTGAGCAGTAAGATCTTTGACAGTGAGTCCTCACCCATAACAAGGTTATTTGTAAAAGACTCCTAATAGGGTCCAACCTTTGACCAGGTCTCTGTACTTATTGCATTCTAAATAACAACTCCTAAAATGGTTGCAAGATCTTCTAACAAGGATCATTATAAACTAGTACAATTATTTGTGGGTGCTAATTCCCATCAGGGTTTTTACCTATTTTGGTTTTCCCCGTGACCAAAATTATGTTGTTCAATTCTTTGATATCTTGTTGAGATTATATTTAAAGTTATTCTGTACTTAATTGAAAAGAAATGAATCTTGTAGATAACTGATTCACCCCCCCTCTCAGTTATCTCTTGGGACTATTCCTAACTATATATATATATATATATATATATATATATATATACCAAGTCAGCTCTCAATACAAAATACAATTAATAATGTAAATATAAAATACATAGTCTGGCCTCTTACATAATTGAAATATAGATTATCAACAATCATAATCTATCTTAGCTTGCCAAGAGTCCATGTCATACTCCCCAAATCATCACTTTAGTTGTACTGCTCTATGTCACTGTTCTGTTGTGGTCACCTGTCTTCATTTCTGTTGGAATTATATGATGTGCCCAGTGAATGATAGGGGGGTGAATCAGTAACCAATAAAAATTAATCCTTTTAATCCACAATTAGATTAACTTATTTGTTTGCATGCATATAAATTGAAAGTAAAGAATCATACATAACACATAACACAATATTTGGTTACCCAGAAACCTTCCAAAAGAAAATAAAACTTGGGTGGGGATGATACTGACAAGATTTAGTACTGCGGTATAAATTTAGCTTATTAGAGATTACAATGAACACTTCTGATGGTCTACCCTTTTAGAAGCATAAAAAGGACTATTAGGTCCACCTTGTTAAAGGATTTTGTACAATACAATAAGTAACACAACTCTGTTAAGAGAATTTAAAGAAAGGACTGTTAGGTCCACCTTTTTAAAGGATTTTTCTGATCCTCCTAAGGGAATGAACCAGTTGATGATCTTCTCTATGCAACTATGATTGCTGAATAAGATCCTTTTGAATATAATTGATCACCTGAATGTGAGAGATGAGACTCTATTGTCCTCAATACTTCTGCACTTAAATCAAAAAGTCATTCGCATGCCTTATGCATACATTCATACTTAATATTTTCTTACTCTTATACTCTTCACATTATCATATTGGATAAAAAAAACTATCTTACATATATATCTTTATCCAACAAATAACTATGTAAGTCAGCTTGCAATAAATAAAATTATATTTAATAATATATGCAAAGTCGGCTTCAAACTATCACTCAGGTCCAAAAGACTACTCAGGTGATAAACTGTGCCTCAGAAGATGCTGAACACTCGGGTAATTTTGAACACATGGGCGATATTGAATACTCAACTGACACTATATACTCGGGAAACACTGAATACTCAGGCAACAATGAATGACTAAGTGTTTTGACACTAATTGACAATATGGCTTGCCATAAGGTCTAAACATTTCACTATAACTCTTTGTAAACTTTACCAAAATAGAATTAATCTTAGATGTAGGTTGTACATACCCCATAGTATCTCCCTCTAATCTCTCTCATCTTAACTCATCAATCTTTATCTTTGATACCCAAAATACCTCTTTATTTATGCTCTGTACTTAGTTGTTTCTAGAATAGAATCACCAAAACATAACTCTAGATCAATTGATCAATATTACATATGTGTTTCCATAAATCAAAACCAAAAAGTGAATCATAACACACAGAATTGTTCACTTGCAAACACATTCCTCTGTTGGGATCTTCATTTACAAGAAAAAGTATGCTTTTGACATGCTTCAGTGGTTTAACATGCTTTCTTGCAAGCCAACTCCCACACTTTTTAGTCAGGTGTTACTTTGTCTACCTCTTGCACTTTTCATTCAGTGGATCCTACATTGTATTGACAATTGGTTGGTAGTTTGTTGTACCTAACACACACTCATCCTAGTCTTTCCTTTGTCGTTGCCCTTGTCTCTTGGTTTTCTCATGAGCCTCATGAGAGTCATTGGAAAGATTCCAAGTGTATTTTGAGGTACATTCAAGGCACCATTTTGTATGGCATTCACTACACATCAGGGGCTCCTCACATTATTGGCTTCACTAACTTAGATCGGGCTGTTGATGTTGATGATCGAAAGCCTATTTCTGGCTTTGTTTTTTTGTCTTGGCTCAGGTCCTATCACATGGTCATGCAAGAAGTAGAATGCTTGCGCACTTTCATCTACAAAGGCTGAGTATAGAGCTGCAATGCATGCTAGTCAGGAGATTTTATGGCTTCAAAAGTTGATGACTGAGTTTGGTTTTCCTCCTGATTGTCCTACTATCCTGTGGTGCAACAATCAGAGTGCTATTCACATTTCCCACAACTTGGTGGAGTATCAGTGCACTAAACACATTGACCTTCATGTTCATTTCATCTACCAGCTGATTTAGGATGTTGTTCTAATTTTGGAGTACATTCCCACTGTAGCACAAGTTGCTAACATATTCACAAAACCTTTTGCATCTCTGTGCTACCTTTAGTTGCGTTCTATGCTTGGGGTGATGATTCTATCCTTGGGGGGTCTTCTTGAGGCCTTCCTTCCTTCATGTTTTTTTCAGCATGTTTGTTCTATCTCTTTTTAGAGAGGGGTTTTTCCCACTGGGTTTTCTCCTTTGTCTCCAATTTATAGAGATTTCCTTGTATTGGGTACCTAATTAGGCCATGTTGTTGGGACCCATTTCTTGCTTTCATACCTATACTAGGTTAGCTTACCCCCTAAGCTTAGCTTAATGGGAGGTGTTAGAGTAATCATTAATTTATTCTTATTAATTAAATCATGTTGATTTAATGAGTTAAGTTGTTTATTACTCTTTATTGCTTAAGCTATCTCTTTGGTGTATTAATAATTATTTATCTTATTAATTATTAATGTATAACCTAGCTATTTATCCTTTTAGGGTTTCATTCATATTTTAAGGTTGAACTTTGTAATTATTGTTTAATAACTTAGAATACAATTTTTGCTATGAAATTTTGGAGTAATTTTGAGTTCTACTTTTTCCTCCTTTCTGCTGTGTGTGTGTGTAAATGGGTACCTGTCAGAATCAACACAAACACTCAATAAGTCATTATATTAGCATCAAAGGGGTTAGTAAAAGCATGTAAAGCATAAGAACCCACTAAAATCAACTTATTGCCTGCTAACTAGGAGGAGTGTGATTGGCAACATATCAGCCCTCAGAATATGCTATGAATCAGTGACTAATACAACCTAGCATGAAGGATTTTATTTAAAAACAAGCTAAATGATGGAAAAGCATGCATTTTTAACTCTAAAAGATGAAATAGAA
>MU228559.1:411006-434375 GCA_018584345.1 Thuja plicata | reverse complement strand
GTAGAAGTGGTTGAGATGGGTTAGGTTGGGGTTTGAGGGAATATTAATAAATGAAATAAACTTATTTAATTCATTTAGAAATATAGGATTTAATTATTTAAACAATAAAATTGCTTTTTAATAATTACGGGACTATAGCTATTTTAATTAAATTAAATAGGCTAGGGGAATGGGTTGATTGCAAGTGAGTATTTGATTTAAGGATTTATTTAATTCCTTCATAATTAAATACTATAGCCATGTTTGATTTTGATTTGATTTGATTGGTCAAAATTGATTTGAATTGTATGGCTATAATAGTTAATATAAATCAGTGATAAAAATCACCTAGGATATTAAATTTATTAAAAGAATTATGCCAAGCAGTAACAGGGTCGTTTGGACATAAATCGAGGGTATGATCATACTTAGGGCAAATAGGGTCCATACTTGTGATAGACCAAATTTAGATGGTTACATCTGCTTCTTTCTTATAACAGGTATTTGCATGCATGTGTTCTTTAGGTTCTGCAAATTTGCATTTATCAAATCCTACAAGATCTACCCAGTTAAGGGATTTAACATACTGCAACTATTAGGAAAACAACAACAATAATGTTGTGTAGAATGGCACTGATTGCCTATAAGACCCTTTATGCTCCTTTTCTCTCTGATGTGTTACTGATCTCTCCTTCTTCAATATATCATCTCTACACTTCAAAATGTGATCATAACCATAAATTAGATGGTTTATCTCTCCTTATATAATATGTTCTTAAGAGGTTTAAAACCTAAAAACCTTCCATCCATGTCAGCACAAAATACATATTGACCTCCTGAAAAATCAGCATAAATCATACCTAACATTTTGTCCCAAAACATAATACACATTTCCATAAATGATAGTTGGCCTTGGATCCACCACCTTAACTGATGCATCATGATATTCTGATCAATGACTCAATAGGTACACTGTCTTCCAAATCAAAAACATATTTCACTCCAAACATAAAATTAACTGAAGATATCAGAATAATGCCTTCCTCATGCTATATAAATGTCTCCTCTAGGATCGCATCATCTAATTTTACATGTAATTCAACCTCTACCAATTTAATTAACTCAAATTGTTCTTCCTATACTCCTCCTATAAAAAGATCAACATAGTTAACTGTATCTACCTTTACTGATATGGTATAGATCTTACCAAGTGCTCCAATCATATTTATTGAACATGTTTCCATAAATTACAATGAAATGTGTATTTTCAAATGACTAATATTTAGATCTCCTTCAAAAACTTCCATAATGCCAACATAAAGGAAATATTTAATGGGTTTTTCTTTGTCTATATGCTTTTTTCTCATCTTTTTTTTTAGAATTTTCTGTTCAGGTTTACTTTAGTAGTTACTTTTTATTTCATGTTTTTTTTTTCGTTGTAGGTTTTTATTCCATAGTTAGTTTAATTTCATTAAGAATGATAACAAGTATTTTCTTTTGAGTGCAAAATCTGTGGGTATGTCAACCCTTCTACTAAAGAGGTTCAAGTTCATGGGCTACAACAAGCCCTCTAAGATGGGAAAATTGTACAGTGAGACAATTGACAGAGATATTGGTTACAAGGATTTCAAATATTTTTTGAGAAGAATTGAGAACCCAAACAACATAATGCCTTGTGCCTCCTCTATTGTAATGTCCAGGTTGGTACATGCAACATGATTTCTAGTGGCAATCCAATCACCTCATCTCATAATAGAAATCAAAGAATATTATAACTTAATAAAGAGGAGATTCATGAGAAAATAGGGAGAAGTAGTTCTAGACATTAGGCCTGATATTATAGAGAAGATCTTCCGCATCCTACTTTCTGATGAATATACAAACATTTCTATTAAAAGGATAGATATTTGGTATATATATGAACCAAACATCAAATAGGAGATGAACATAAATTTAATACAAATGCCCAAAAATAAAGGAAACTAGATAATTTGAACTGTCATTAGTCCTATCTAATAGAACATATGAAGAATCATGTCAGAAAACTAAGTAGGGTCTTCATGCTCCCATTTGAAAATAAGTTTAAAACCTGGATGGTTTTATACATTGACACCATTTTATAGAGGAAGGATAAAATTGACCAGGGCCAAATAATCAGTGACAACTTGGACGAGCTTCTATAAAGCGTCAAGGTTGACTATAAGTTTTACATGATCTCCTCCATCAACTAACTACCTAGATATAACAAAGAAGGGGTCTCTCCAACATCCTAAGGCCTATGTATATAAGGTGTAACCATAGTTATATTGAAAATATAAGCTACTAGATTTTAGATATTGTAAACCACACTTTCATTTCTTATATCATCTACTCCATAGAAGGATATTTTTCCAAAAGGATGTTAGATGAGGCTATTGCTTAGATTAAAAAATTAATTTCATATACCTAAATAGAGATAACTAAGGATTAAGGTTGCCTATGCCTATTTGGAATCAATCATGAAATGAAATGAAATAAATAAAAGCGTGTTGCTTTATAGAAGTAACTAGATTTGAAAAATAGAATTTATCATATCATGATAATGAAAATGTTTCTTTGAATGTGATCAAATAAGTTGATGTAATAGATTTGACATAATGCAAAAAAACCCAAAAGGAATTAATGATAGGAAAAACCCCATGTAATGGATGGTATCACTTTCCAAAATGCTTGATTGAGAAGAAAAAGGAAGACATAGATGTGGGTATATCTTCTTCCTTGATAGAATATTCCATTGCTAGTCCATCAATGAAAGAAAGAATACAGATCCATGGAGAAGAACCCCTTGAATGCTAAAGAAGAATTCTACACCTTTGATGATTTCCTTGATTTCTTGAACTTTAATGCTTTCTCTTGATGATAAAAAAAATCCTAATGATAATTTTGGATGGTAAAATTAGGAGACATAAGGAGTTTTGATACATCTCACAATATATAAGTGATCAAATACAAGCATGCAACCATATCTCTAAATATCCCACTAAACCACTGAGGAAGGACTCTAGATAAAATTTAGGTCTGATTTATGAGGAAAAATGATTTGGGAAATATTTTCTAGGAACACAATACCCTAGGAGTTACATTCCACATACTAGAGTAATAAGGGGATGAAATTTTATAAAGTATAGTGAGTTCTGATATCTAGGAAAAATTCAAAGGCCAAAATGACAATATAGGGCCTAGGTAATGAAATAAATTATGTGAATGGAGAAATAAAGAAAACCATGTTGATTTTGACATGTGTTTAATTGTTCTCAAAAGGTGATAGGGAATCAGATGGAAAAGGTTTTGTGGTTACATGTAATGATTGTATGTAGGTATGGCTTATGGTTGTGGTGAAAGTATGAAAAGTAACATGTATCAAATGGTGTTCATAAGTTGATGCTATTGATAAGATACAACATATTAAATATGGTTTAATGGATTAATGTTATATGAGCCATTATGAGGTCTCCTATTACATGATATGAATTAATAATATTTAGGTATAGTCAATCGATATTTGTCAAGCTGCATTGATTCAATACTTAACATGTTGGAATTTTATGTTAATAGTTTTGTACATTGATTACAATCATAAAAAACTCCTCTTTAATAATATCTATTTTGATCTTAACCATGGTATTTATGATCATTATACTATAATTAATGTTTTGTGTAGTCTTGATCAAATTCATGGTGTGGTGCAGGCATCTACATGATTAATACATTTGGAACATGAGGTAATAGTAAATTGTAGTTGGATCTCCTAATAGAATCAATCTTGGGAGTCAACAATGTTATGCTCGATCTTCACTATGTTTTTTGATAATAGCTAAGAAAAGTTACATGCTTCAACGATAGGAGAGATAGAACATAATGACATGAGATTTGTATGTGGCAATAAAAAGACATCAATTTTAGAAATAGAATATGGTAAGAACTCTTTGGATTTATTAAGTGTTTTGTGGTTTAACAAGTGACTGGTGATTAGATTCATCAGGTTTTCAAGGACTATTATCGACATGAGATAAAAAAAATATTGAAGGAAACATGAAATCATCTACCCAATACATATTGTTATGCTGATATGTGATAAACTACAAAAGATTGTGATTTAGAGTTTACAAAATATGTAACATTTAGTATCTTGGAAAGACAAAACTCTTAAATTTTCTCCTCAAGTTGGTCAGCAGAGCAATTTAGGAAAAGAAAGTCAGTGTTAAAAGTTCTGGATGATATCAAAATATAATTTCATAATCATTTTTTTAAAGATCCACAATGGAAGGTAGTTGGAGGTAGTTTGTAATCAAATAAACCTTCTTAACTATCAAAAAATACTTTATAAATATATATTCATTCGAAGGTAAAGGATGATGGAGTAAAAAGGAGAGATGTGAGTGCACACTATGTCGAAGTTAATGAATATACAATATAAAAAACACATCTAATTACAAGGCATACAAAGTAATTAATTAAAAATTCATAAGGATTGTAACTCAAGAACTTGATATTTGTTTTAATACTGAATGAGGCTCGCTGATGTAAGTATAATGTTTGAAATGATTTTTTTTTCTGGTGTTATTACAGAAGTGATTATAGTTACTATTGTGAGTATTCAAGTGCAAATAAAAAATCAGTTCAATAGACAATATTGTTATGAGAATATGAATAAGATATTTGTCCCTCTATTTGTATAAATGCTAAATGGAGTTTGTGATAGAATACTTATGCAATATTTGTTACTAAAAAAAGAGAAGTTGATTGATGTATCTGGGTTGATAGTGTTTTGGTTTCTGATCAACATGGTGAATAAATAATTGTTTACAGTTAAGCATGATAGTGTGTAAAGGATTCAGATACAGTCTAGTTTGATTCATGAATTGATTATAGGGGTATCTTTATGTTTAAAATATATTGGTGATGGAGCGTCAAAGGTCGGACTATAGTGCCTGCACACTGGCTGCATAGTGGCATGGTGGTGGCTGCCTTTTATTTGCACTGGGCACCTTATTTTTAATGCTAAAAGTCAATAAAATTTTGATTTTTTTAATATATTTTTTTCTCAATTTTCATGCTCTGCACCACCACCGACACACTCCATTGGCACCTTCAGGCCTACCACCATTGTCGCTCTTCAGCGGCACCTCTAGTGCTTTCATCACCACCAAGCAGACTCTTAAGCCCCCCCGGGCCTTCAAAGCCATCGACTAACCAGATGCGGTCACATCAATGACCAAAGGCTCAACATTTAGTCCCCTATGCGTGGCACATGCCCAAGGCCTAGTATTTTTTAAAGCCCTAGGGACTAAAACATTTTTTGAAGCCCTTTTTCTACCTCCGCTTGGTTTTTTAGCTCTATCTGGAGCAAACGGAGGCCGATTTTTGACTTCCATATACCGACAAAAATCTCTTTTTGAGGTGGACATTTTTTTAGAAATTATATTATCTCATTTTTCTATCTAAATAGCCTTTTTTCCATTCAAAGAGGGGACTTATTTTCAGAACTTCTAGGCCTCTACAATGAGCATGCATACTCCATTTTTTGCTCACGAACAGGCATCAGAAAGCTCTTGACAATATCTCTTCAAATCTGAGACTTATTTTTGGAGAAATTAATTAGGTATTTTACCCATTATTTTTCAATTTTTTATTACCTGTCTCTACTTCTGATCCAATGGTAGATGCAACACAAGTTGAGCTTCTCACTCCTCATAATTTCCATTTATGGAAATCCCATATGTGTAGGCTTCTTCGGTCATGTGGGCTATGGTCCTATTTGGATTCTATTCAGCCAGTTTTGACTCATCTTTATGAAGTCAATCAACATAGGAACAAGATGGATGAGGCTATGGGTGCAATTTTTTTTCATGTTTCAGACAATTTTCTCTTTCATCTTGATGATTTTGATACTCCTCTCTCAATGTGGGAGAAGTTTCAGACTCTCTTTGGCATAGTCAATGAGTTTAGGGCATTACAGATTGAGGCAGAACTAACTTCTTTGGGTCCTAATTAATTTCCTTCTATTCAGGATTTCTTGATGAAATTCAAATCTATCTTATAGGATTGTGGAAACAATAAGATAGATAAAGAGCGCATATACCTCATTCTTTCTAAGCTTCATGGTCCCTTTCAGATTTTTTCTTCTACCTTCCATTCCAGCATGGATGCTTTGGGTCCACAATTTACCATGCCTACATTTGATACATTTTGTGATCGTTTGAATCGTGAGTAGGAAAATTTGTTTTAGCTTGATTATCTTATAGGATCACAGAACCATACATTGGTAGCTCACCCATCTTTAGGGAAGAAGGAGCAAAAAAAATTTCATCAACCACAGAGTCTAAGAAGGATTCTAGTTCTCAGCACTCCTTTGTCTCACCTTCTCCTAAGGGGGAAAAATCAAAGATAGAAAGACCTAAGTGTGCTTATTGTAAAAAGGGCACTCATGATGAATCTCGGTGTTATGAGAAGAAGATAGATGGATATGTTGAGAAAAATTATAATTTGCAAGCTCTTCTTTAGAAGAGAAACATTGATATTCCTTCTTCTTCTAATTCTCATCGGTCTTCTTCTTCATCATCACTTAAGATAGATATAAAAGGACATAGGAAAGGGTCATTCATTATGTGCAACCGCTATATCTCCCTCTCCCAAATGGATACTAGATTCAGATGTTTCAAACCATATGGAATCTTCTCAGGGTTTATTCTCTTCTTTTGAGGCTTCTCTTATCCCACACATTTTGATGGGGAATAACACTATTATAATTGTATGCAGGAAAGGTTATATTGACATTGATGATGGGGAATTCCATGATGTACTATATGTTCCATATTTTTCCTCTAACCTTCTCTATATCTATCATATTACTCATAGTGGGATAGGAAAGATAGTTGAGTTGAATCAAGATTCAGTACACATCATAGAAAGTGAGATAGACAATATTATTACTACAGGGATAGTTGATCATTCTTCCCACTTGTACTCCTTCTCTCCTTTTGGTCCACCATCTCCACTATCGGAGAATAGCTGTACTTTTTCATGAGATCCTATTAAGGTGAAGTTGAGTCACTTGAACTTATGTCTATTTGCTAAGATCAATGTTATAACTTCTACACTTCCACCTCATGTTGAGTTTACATCTGTTCATCAAGAATCCTCTTCAGCTTTCCCAGATATTGTTGCTTCATGCATTGAGCCACCTAGTGCATTTGTTGAGGATATATTCAAGGATATTCCTCTCCTCTTAGATGATAGACTCATCACATCTATTGGTACACATTTATTGGAGTTTCCATTACCGGAGGCTCATGCATTCTCTTTTGAGCATCAGCTAGGTCTTCAAGTTTCTCCTCACATTCAGGGGTTTCCTCTTCTTCGTCCAAAACCTTTATTTCTTTCACTTTTGAGCCACATTGGTCTGATCATTGACACATGGGTTCTATCATTATGGGGGGGATTTGGAGCCTCAATCCTCTCTCATGGGGGGGGGGGGGGGGGGGGGGGGTTGGTTGTACTTATGGTTTTGAGAGATTCTCTTGAGCCATTGTTTTTTAGCATGATTTTTCCATCTCTTTTTGGAGTAGAGTTTTTCCCATGTGTTTTTTTTTATTTCTCCACTTTACAAAGATTTGGTTGTGATTGGGTACCTCATCAGGACTTGTTGCCAGGAACCAAATTTATGGCTTTCAGTAGCTATTTTTTTTTTATCTTTTTAGCTTCTCCCAATGTTTATCTTAAGGGGGGTGTTAGAGTAAAAAAGTATTTCTATGTTCATTTATTAATTAAATCATTATTGATTTAATTGTTTAAGTCACCCTTTTATCTCTTGTTTACTTAAGCTAAACTTTAGAAATTTAATAATTAATTCTTTATTAATTATTCATGCAACCTAGGTTTCTCCACCTTCTTGGTGATCGATCTCCTTTATAAGGATTGATCTCTTTGTATTTTAATTCCTTCTCTGAATGAATATTTTATCTTTCAGAACATTCTTGTCTCCAAGCTTTGCTTTTGTAACAGATTATTTTGCATGCAGTGGATCTTGGTGGTTGAATTCTATGAATTCTAATAAGTACTCCTAGAGTGGGTGCTCTAAGATTTATGTAATGAAGCCAAAATGTATGTTATGCAATGCATCATTTTTTCTAGTGAGGTGCATAATAAAAAGGATTCATAATTTTTTTTTACCCTTTGGGGTTTTTCACTATAAAACATTATTTCAAGTGGTTAAATGTTTACATGTGCTTTATTGTTTATGATATCTTATACCTGCTACACATACATTTAATATTGTTGGTATTATCATGTGTTTTGTTTCATATGCTAATGGATTAAAGTTGAAGTATTTAACATATAAAATATCTTTTTATTTTAAAGATCACTGATTCACCCCTCTTAGTGATCATGATATTCTAATAAGTGGTCTTAGTGCAGGATTCTCGTTGATAAGTTTAATCAACTAGGGTTGATCTTCGTAAGAGGAATATTATAGGTAAGAAGTGTAGGAAAAATATTTGGTTGAAAATAAATATGATTTTCATGTTTTTGATAATTTGATTAACAATCTGGATTTGAAAGATTGTATTCTGGACAAGTTTCATGCTTCTATTGATCAAGATACAAACGAATATGAAGGAATTATTTTTCTTGAAGAAGAATTTCTTTCAGCCCTAGATGTAATGAAGAACCTTAGAAAGGAAAATCATGATCTCAAGTTATGTACCTACAGTAATGCACTAATGTAAATAAAGTTGTAATAGAAAACCATGATGAAGCTAAAAAGATTGTTGACTTTCTAAACATTCAAATGATTGAAACAAAAAAGACGGAAGAGGAATTGGAAGTTAAGTTAAAAGACAAGGATGAAATGTGAAAAAATTTAGAAAATTAGGTTATTTCTTGAAGTAAAAGTTTATATAATGTTTCCTCGTTGTAATAATAAAACTCTTAATCTAACAATGTGTTTTGAAATCTAAAATAGAAATTTAAACACACAAGAGGATAGAAGATGTAGTAAGGTATGATATGGAGGTTAAAAAGATTTAATGCTTGAAACATGAAGGAGAAATAGTTCTACTGAGGAAAGAGCTGGAAAGTGCACGAAGAGTAATTCAGAGAAAAATTAAAGGTTTGGTAATATTACTAATGTATTAAATGAAAATTTGGACAGGGAAAATCATTGTAAGGATCCTACACGATTGGGATATGAGGTTGGAAAAATATCTTTAGAAGGATCTAAATGTAAGACAATATATTATACTACAGATGGGATGAAATTTGTATTCAATAAAACACCAAGGAAAAAGATTCAGTTGAATCAGCATGCTACTTCACCTAAGAGTAAAAAGGAAATGAAATCAAACTATAACACTAATACTAGAGGACCACTCGAAGACATCCACATTGAAAGAAGAAGTGCTTCAAGATCTTCATATATTTGGAATGATAAATAAATAAGACCTGCAATAAGTACTTTCAAGATTATGGTTATGTTTTTAATGGTTATTGTCATCAGATGCAACATGTAGGTTTACTGATAAGAGATGGCATGATTTTCCAAGAAGAAATTCTTTTATGTATCAAGTTTGTTATAACTGTCATTATTCTAGTCATAAGATTAGAAATTGTATAATTCTTAATAGAAGTTGAACAAATTTTGTTAAGGAAAATGTGTTCGTCGATGAAAATAATATAAGGTGTTATAAATTTAATCATCTTAGGAATATAACAAGTTTTTTCAGGAATGTGTTTTTTAAAGATGACAAGAAGAAAGGATATCTTATGGTTTGAAGAAGAAAAAGTAACCTAGCTGAAAAATAGAATTCCATGTGCACTACTTGCACATGTTGTGCCATCTAGATCTTGAAAAATAGAAAATACTCTAGGGGAATTCATCTTGGTAACATATTTACCCCTCTAAAGGAAAGAATAAGATATGGTAATCTAAATTTGTTGTTGATATCATAAGGAGTTAAAGGACAGATAGTATATTATGCATTGTTCTAATTCAATTGATTATGATGATATGCGTACGAGTTTCATGGTGCTAGGATTTTATTAATGATGTAAGTATTTTATAAAGTATAGGGACAACATAAAGTAAACTTATTTACATTGGGTAATTGATTACAAGGATAAATGGAGTAATGATCATCATGGTCATTGTATTGTTGTTACAAGTTGTTAAGGTTTTGTGTTTAGATTTTATATATTGTTTACTTTCTTGTAATACAAGAAACATAAAATACATTAGCTAATTGACATAGTTCTATCTTGTGGTGTCATATGCTGATACATCTTTTGCAAGAGTTTTTTTTTCCAGTGTGCAGTGATAAGTCATAAGTTTGATGCCTCGATAACTCTATTCATAGTGATGGTTAATTATGGAAAAGGAGGTAGTTTATTTTGAGCCAAGTAGAGGAAATATTTCCTATAATCCAAAAATGGTTGATATGCTATAGTTGTGCATTACTTGAGTCTGAGGTATGATTCCTTGAAATACTAATGCATAAATATTTGTTTGGTTAAGACCATTGATGATAAACATTGGTGTGTCCGGTGACATATATGACATTAGTACATCAGAAAAAAAATTTGAGTATACATTTTTGAGGTAATATGTCACGTGAATAATACAAATGCTATTACAAGTTGCTAGCAGCTGAGAATAGATATTATATATATGTCCATAGGGTGTAGTCTTACTATTATTGTTTAGGATTTAACTTTTCATATCTAGTAATGTATCTAGTGATGATACAAAAGATGTACTAGTAAGTGTTAACAATGCTATAAACTAGTATGACAATGATACTTTAATGGATTCATGACATGTTTCTAACAAGAAGGTATATAGGATTGATTTTATTTATGGAACTGTGGCTAGAAAGTCTACGAGAGAATACTAAAATGAATGAACAAGTGGGTATATGAAGAGAAAAAGACTACATTTTGTGAAGACACAAGACACTGCAAAGAGAAAATAATAGAAAAAGGAGACATGTTTATCCAGTGCCAAAATGAGATGTTGTATAGTGATCATAAATAATGGAAGTTGTGTGATTTAAGGGTACTTAATGTATGAAAGACAACTTAGTGAGAAAGTGCATAAAATAGAGATAAAAGAGAACATGAGTTTGAACATGGTTAGTCAAGAATTTAAAGATGATATATCGTATTATAGGATAGTTTTTCTAACAGTAACATCATTAATCATTGTTGATTAGTGTGCAGGTCTTTGCAAGTGGTGAAAATGGATAAATTCACCAAGCTTGTCTTGAGGAGTCTAGTGTGTACTAATGTTGTCTTTCAAAAGTTGTAGATTTAAGAGGGTGTATTTAGAAATACTGAAGCTACTTCTACACATATATCATGTTTGAACAAAGTATATTTGTTTATACAATATGGATCTATCTAGTAAGTGCTAAATGTTCCCATGATACCCAAACGTAATATAGAAGCCATTCCAAGGTTTATCCTAGTTCATATTCAGGTAGACAAAGTTGAGGTATTGTTTATCCTTTGTCATGTGTTGGCAAAAGGGGGCGAAGCAAGTGATTTTTGACATCAATTCAAAAGGGGGTGTTTGTTTACTTTGGCATGTTTGTATTGATGTTAATAGGTGAAAGGGAATCAAATGGAGGATGGTTTGTGGTTATTTGTAATGACTATATGTATGTATGGATGATGGTTGTGGTACAAGTCTACAAAGTAACATGTATCAATAAATTGTATTATATGGTGCTTATAAGTTGATGCTATTGATAAGGTCATAATTATCAAATATGGTTAAATGGAATAATATTATATAGTGTCCTATGAGGTATCCTATTACATAATATGAATGAGAAAATATCCATTTATATTCAATAGATACTTTTCAAGCTGCATCAATTTAATACTTAATTTATTTGTATATTATCTTTCTAGTTTTATACAATGATTATAGTCATAGAAAACTCTTCTTGAATAATATACATCATGATATTAACCGTGGTATTTATGATAATTATACTTTGATTAATGTTTTGTGTAGTCTTCAAGAAATTCATGGTGTGGTAATGACATGTACAAGATTAATATAACTGGGCATTGAGGTAATAGTGATGTAAAGCTCCCAACCTTGTAACCAACTTGAACCAACTCAAGCCTTTACTTGACCAAATCATGCATTCTACCCCTTCCACTTGGAGTATCTTAGGTAACGACTCCACACCTTCAAGTGACTTCTCTTTGACTCACCAACTCTTCATATTGTATCCTCCATAACCACTTTTAGAGTTTCTCTCTATCACACACATCTTTTTGGGTTGATGCAGCCCTATTTTCTTAGTGTCACTGATCCACCCTCCTTCATCAAGGTACTCCAAATTAACCTCCAATCCTTAGTATTTTTCCAACCTGTCAAACCAAATCCTTTGATTCTCATCAACACAAGAAAAACTAACTCTTTATTTTCTAGTTCATAGACACCACAAGGGCCTTGAGTGCACTAGTTTTCTAGTAGCCCTTTTTGAACACCTTTTCTAGTTTTTCTCCCAAATATATCAAAGGACCTAGAAAGATAAATGGATGATCAAAACATATAATTAGGGGAAGATATTTTCCTAAAAGGAAAAGTTTTGAAACCTTAGACAACACTTCTGACTTGGAAACCCTCTTCTAGAATTAGGAAGGCTAATTGGAGCACCTAAAGAAGGAAGTACTCTTCAAAATTTTGATTTCTCCAAATAAACACATGGGAAATGTAGGGGAACTTTAAATAACATAATTCCTTCAATCTTAGGATATGAAATCATACCCATAAAGAGTTATGGGGTCTGCAAGCTTCTGGCCTATGTCTCTCTACGAGTCCCATGTAGATGTCTAGCTAGGGTTTCATGCATAACTCTCTATAACTGCAACCTCCCACTCCAAAACCAATTGAAAAAAACATTGCACTCTCCAATATCTTATTTAAAAAAGGTTTTTGATTTTTCCTCTGGTTACATCTTGAGATATGGAGAGAGGAAGACAAAACCCTGATTTTCTTCAAAATTTTGACATGTAGGTGTCGGCGACATAATTTAGCTCTTAATTATCAATGTTAAGACCTCTAAATTGATGAAAATGAAATATGAGATAATCCCCCAACTTCCTATAAATTTATGTTTGTCATTTGAATCCATACAACTTTGCACATAGAGAGAAACCAGAGAATTTCATGGTAAAATGTAGTTTTTGGTATTGAATTTCAAATTTCTTCATACAGTCTCTTCTCAACAACCTTTTTTTTTATTGTTGACACAATTTTATATTTATTCCCTTCATTTAAAAAAAATTTTGGTCAGTTATGAACATTGGGCAACTATATTTTTAAAATTTGTAATTAGCAACTTTTGTTGTTGACAACTTTTGACAATATTTAAAAATTAACTTTCTAAACATCCTAGGAACCTACCAAGGGTGCATTTGAAATTGTATGAATGTATCAACATAAAATAAACCCTTTAAAATATAGTGCTACCCAACCCATGTCCATCTGACCATAGTTCACCATAGGCTTTATAACACATCGTAAGTCACGAGGCCTTACAAATTAGGACTTATTACATTTATAGGATCTCTTGATACCCATAGGAACTTGTCCAATCAAACATGCTATTAGATACATGGAGTCCTTGTAACCTTATTATATTCTTCAAGGGGTGCTCCTATACCATACTCCTAGGGTGGATTGTGTTAGAGTGAAAATGTATTTCTATGTTCACTTATTAATTAAATCATTATTGATTTAATTGTTTAAGTCGCCCTTTTATCTCATGTTCACTTAAGATAAAATTTAGGCATGCAATAATTAATTATTTATTAATTATTCATGCAACCTAGGTTTCTCCACCTTATTGGTGTTTGATTGCCTTTATAAGGATTTATCTCTTTGTATTTTATTATTCCCTTTGTGAATGGATAGTTTATCTTTTAGAACATTCTTTTCTCCAAGATTTGCTTTTGTAACAGGTTATTTTGCTTGTAGTGGATCTTGGTGGTTCAATTATATGAATTATAACATGGTAAAAATGATTAATATAATTTTTATTCTAGTTAGTTTTGTTTTTCTTTTGTCTTTAATGCAATTTTTACTTTTATTTTCCAGCTAGATCTACTCTGTGATGTGCAGCTATAGCTGCAAATTTAACATGGTATCAGAGCCTTGCTGCTACAACCTATTCTTGAGTTTTTGAAGTTTTGGAGCTCCAAGGGTTTCAAGTTCTTTTAAGTATTTTTTTTTTGGATCTAGGGGAAATTTGATTTTGGAGCACTTTAAGCACAAGCCAACCTCACGGTTGATCTCAAAATGCCCAAAAACCCCTATTTCCATATAAGGCATGACCTTTTTGGCCAAAGTTGCATTCTGAGGAAAAAAAAAATTCCCTATTCTACCTTGGCATGGAAATCGAGAAACAATATAAAAATATAAAAAAATTTAATATGTTTCATTAAAAATAACATGCCCAGTGAAAATAAAGGACAACCACTATTGTGCCACCGTGCGGCCACTGTCATTCCACTGTGCAGCCATCGTCGTGCCACCATGCAACCACTGCGTGGGCACTATAGTCCCACCTCAAATGTGATGCCACCGCGCGGCCACCCACAACCGGCTTCCCTTGGTGGCTCCACCCTCGGGCCCTCCACCCCTACGCCACCACCACTGCACTTTGTCGGCACCTCCAACCCCGCCACCACCACCACTCTTCGTCAACACCTCTGGCACCACCACCACTGCCAAGCGGGCTCTTAAGCCCACACGGTCCTTCAAAGCCCCCGACTCACCAGTTGCGGTCACATCAGTGACTAGAGGCTCGACATTCAGCCCCCTACACGTGCCACATGCCTAGGGGCAAATATTTTTTAAAGCCCTAGGGGCTAAAACATTTTTTGTAGCCCTTTTGCTACCTCCACTTTATTTTTTGGCTCTATCTAGAGAAAACAGAGGCTAATTTTTGACTTCCATTTACTGACGGAAAGTTCTTTTTGAGGCTGACTTTTTTTTGTTGACATTTGATTATCTCATTTTTCTATCTAACTGGCCTTTCTTTTAGTCAAAGAGGGGACTTCTTTTCAGCACTTCCAGGCCTTTACAATGAACTTATAGACTCCATTTTTTTCTCATGAAAAAAGTTTGGAAAGATTTTGACAATCTCTCTTCAGATCTGAGACTTATTTTTGAAGAAATTAATTAGGTATTTTACCCATTCTTTTTGAATATTTAAGTACCTGTCTCTCCTTCTGATCCAATGGTAGATTCAACAAGAGTTGAGCTTCTCACTCATCATAATTTCCATTTATGCAAATACCATATGTCTAGGCTTCTCTGGTCATGTAGTCTATGGTCCTGTTTAGATTCCATTCAGCCAGTTTGACTCATCCTTACAAAGTCATACAACACATGATCAAGATGGATGAGGCTATGTGTGCAATGTTTCTATATGTTTTACACATTTTTCTCTTTCATCTTGATGATTGTGATACTCCTCTTGCTATGTGGGAGAAGTTTTAGACTCTCTTTGGCTTAGTCAATGTGTTTAGGGCACTACAGATTGAGGCAGAATTGACTTCTTTGGGTCCTAACTCATTTCCTTCTATTCAGGATTTCTTGATGAAATTCAAATATATTAGATCTACCTTATAGGGTTGTGGCAAGAATAAGATAGATACCGAGTGTATATACCTGATTCTTTCTAAGATTTGTGGTCCCTTTCAAATTTTTTCTTCTACCTTCCATTCCACCATGGATGCTTTGGGACCTCAATTTACCATGCCTACATTTGATACATTTTGTGATCATTTGACTCGTGAGAAGACAAAGCCCTTTTATCTTGATTCTCTCACAGGATCACATAACCATGCATTGGTATCTCACCCATCTTTAGGGAAGCAAGAGCAGAAAAAATGTTGTCAACCATAGAGTCTAAGAAGGATTCTAGTTCTCAGCACTCATTTGTCACACTTTCTAAGGGGAAAAATCGAAGATAGAAAGACCTAAGTGTTCTTATTATAAAAAGGACACTCATGATCAGTCTCATTTTTATGAGAAGAGGATAGATGGATATCCAAAGAAAATTTCTAATTTGCAAGCTCTTCTTCAGAGGAGAAACATTGATATTCCTTCTTCTTATACTTCTCACGGGTCTTCTTCTTCATCATCACTTTAGAAAAATAGAAAGGACATAGGAAAGGGTCATGCATTATGTGCAACCGCTATACCTCCATCTTTGAGATGGCTACTGGATTCAGGTGCTTCACACCATATGGCATCTTTTCAAGGTTTATTCTCTTCTTTTGAGGCTTCTCCTACCCTACACATTTTGATGGGGAATAACACTATTATGACTATAAGTGGGAAAGGTTCTATTGACATTGATGATGGTGCATTCCATGTTGTACTATTTGCTCCATATTTGTCCTCTAACCTTCTCTCTATCTAGCATATTACTCATAGTTAGACAGGGAAGACAGTTGAGTTTACTCTGGATTCAGTACACATCAAAGACAGTGAGACATACAATATTATTGCTACAGGGAAAATTTATCATCCTTCCCGCTTGTACTCCTTCTCTCATTTTGGTCCACCATCTCCATTGTTGGAGAATAGCTCTCCTTTTTCATGAGAGGTTATTGAGGTAAATTTGGGTGACTAGAACTTATGTGTAGTTCTTGAGATTAGTGTTCTAACTTCTACACCTCCACCTCATGTTGAGTTTACATATGTTCATTTGGATTCCTCTTCAACTTTTCCAAACATTATCTCTCCATGCATCAAGCCACCTACTACTGTTGTTGAGGAAACATTCGAGGATATTCATCTCCTCTTAGATGATAGATTGAACACATCGATTGGCCCACCTTCATTGGATATTCCATTACAGGAGTCTCATGTATTCTCTTTTGTGCATTAGCTAGACCTTCCAATTTCTCCTCACATTCACGGGTTTCATCTTCTTCATCTAGCACCTTTATTTCTTTCTCTTTGAAGCCACATTGGTCCGATCATCGACATAGGGGTTCTATCATTATTGGGGGATTTGGGGCCTTGATCCTCTCTCATGGGGGGGGAGGGGGGGTTGGTTGTACTTATGGTTTTGAGAGTCTCTTGAGTCATTTTTTTTTAGCATGCTTTTTTTGTCTCTTTTTGGAGTAGATTTTTTCCCATGTGGTTTTCTCTATTTCTCCACTATACAAAGATTTGGTTATGATTGGGTAGGCCTTGTTGTCGGGACCCAAATTTTATTCTTTCATTAGTTATTTCTAGGTTTTCAAATTCTCCCTAAGTTTATCTTAAGGGTGGGTGTTAGAGTAAAAAGGTATTTTTATGTTCACTTATTAATTAAATTATTATTGATTTAATTGTTTAAGTCACCTTTTTATCTCTTGTTCACTTAAGCTAAACCTTAGGCATGGAATAATTAATTCTTTATAAATTATTCATGCAACCTAGGTTTCTCCACCTTCTTGGTGTTTGATATCCTTTATAAGGATTGATCTCCTTGTATTTTATTATTCCCTCTCTGAATGAATATTTTATCTTTCACAACATTCTTGTCTCCAAGCTTTTCTTTTGTAACAGGTTATTTTGTATGCAGTGGATCTTGGTGGTTGAATTCTATGAATTCTAACTGATTGATCTCAATTCCTTTTGAGATTATGTGAATCCTACCCCAGCCTGACATATATTAGCACTATATTTTACTTATATTCTCTCCAGGCAATATTGATTTTTCTATAGTCAAAATTTTGGGACACATGTATTACTTTATGGATCTGTGAAATCCTTTGCTTGTATACAACACCCGATTATGTAATTAGGGAATATACTAGATACTTTGTGTGAGTGATGCACATTTCCATTTAGGACTTAGTTTTGATGGTTTAGTATATTGGATTAGTAAGTGGATGTTAGATAATATCAATATGCAATTTTATTAAGAGTTATGTTTATACATGTGGAATAGGTGCAGATATTGTTAAGTTTAATTAATCTTTGCTACAAGTGTGAGTGAATGTGTGTTCAACTTACATGATGTGTTCTATTATTTTTATGTGTTAATTTATTGGACCTACTGATGTTTGTAATGAATGTGGAGGAAAATTTAACCTGGTACTAATTGGGGATTCAGGAATGGACCTATGTGAAAACCGTGATGCTAAGGTCTTGTTTGTAAAAAGAGACATGGGCCTCATTGTATAGTGTTTTGTTCATAAAAGTATGATGCATGAATGTATTCAATTTAATTTAGTAAATGTGTAAATAGTTCATGCCATATATCATTTTTGTGTCACTTGACACATGTGCACCTTGTGTGTTGGCATGGCTATTGAATGTGACTAGAATAGGCTTATCTTTACCCAAGAGTTACCTAGTATAGTCCCTATGCTTATCCTAAGGTTTAGGAAGATATGATTGAGATAAGATTGAGTCAAGGAAGATAAGGTTGAGTCAAGGAAGATAAGGTTGAGTCAAGAGAGATTATATTGAGTCTTGAGGGTTGTATTTTCGCGAGTTAACCTTGGGTGGAGTTTAGGAGGGTCATTTGGGCTCCTAGGGAGTAACTAGGGTCAAAGATAACCATCCCACTTGGTACCTTAGGGGTTAGGGGTAATTTTTATCCCATAAAGAGCCTTGAAACTCATTTATGACTCCCCTAAAGTCATCATTTTGGGAAGTGGCGAATTTGAAAAGTTGGAAGAATTTGGTTAAGTCATCCCTTCTTTCCCTCCAAGCATTTAACTCCATTTATGGAGAAGGAAGGAAAGTGGGGAGAGTAGATTGATTAGGGTCTTCCCTCCATTTATGACTTTTGATATTTTAGGAAGAAGGCATTTATAAGGAATAGTTTAGAGGGAGTTTGGGGTACACACCCACTCTCTACTTTTAGAGATAGATTCATTTTGTAGGAGTAAGTCTTGAGAGGAGGAACGATTGGAAGGAGAATCTCTTCACAAACCACCTTTCATTTTCCATAGCTAGGATTTAAGGTAATTTTTCTGGTTAGCATAGCTAGAGTAGTCTTTGCTTGCATTTGTACTTAGCTTGA
Organism: Thuja plicata; assembly: GCA_018584345.1. Classification (NCBI taxonomy): domain Eukaryota; kingdom Viridiplantae; phylum Streptophyta; class Pinopsida; order Cupressales; family Cupressaceae; genus Thuja; species Thuja plicata. The sequence goes on along the minus strand of MU228559.1, from coordinate 415,299 downwards.
GAAATCCATGAATGGATTTTATGTTATTTTTTTCAGCTTCATCAGTTTTCATGGAGTTTATGTGTTGAGTCTTGTCTTTATTTTGTGGTTGTTTGTATATGGGGTTCTTCAATGCATATTCACCCTTGGGAGGGTTGGGTAACCTTGATGGGGTGAAAGTTAGTGACCCACCCAAGTTGTGTAGATTCTCCCATGTGTGGAGGGATGTACATGGGTATATGGGTGACCATGATGCCAAGACTCCCCCAATGAATTTGGGGTTCATAATTTTTTTTGAAAGGCTTGAAGTGTCATGCCCCAAAATTTGGGCATTTAAACCTTAATCTAATGAACATAAATTTTCATTAAAACATGCTATAATAACTACAAGGGATGAAATATTTTCTATAACTTTGCAAATTTCACAGTTTTAAATTAATTGAAAGTTGATTATATATTTGCAACAACATATAAATCTATAATCTTTAATATTTTCTTTCTTATCATATTAATACAACACTAAAAAAAAGGACTAATTCTAGAGTAGCCAATAATGCAATTAGTGATACAAGTATACTGAAAAAGATTATCTTCTTATTACAAGGAAGTAGTGAATACAATTCTTTCAAAATATATGAACCCTAAAACAAGGGGATTACAAATTTGCAATTTGCTTTTCACTTATCAAGGAAAAAAATTAAACTAGAAAGTGACTTTCATAATGGAATTACAACAAAGACACCAAGACTTTGGCTAAAATTTTAGATGCTTTCTCTGAAAGTTCAAGAATATCAAGGTTGATCATGGAGGCTCACCTCCCAACCTAGGCCTTTGCAAGGCCACCCCCGAGCTAGGGGATCCAGAACAGAATCAGAATACATACACACATAACAACCATGAAACTAAAAAAATAAACACAAGAAAAATACCCAATACCCAAGGATATACGTAGGTCTCCAAAATAACTGAAACAAAGGGGTGAAAGAGGACTACCACAATAGGAGAAATCCAATAATACAAAATACATACACTAGGAATAGGCCACACATGGGCTCAACATCCCTAAGTACCATATCTTTAATCTTGTTCCATGGCCACACATGGACTCATAACCAAATTTATACCCTTTACCTCCATGCCCTACAGTGGCAACTGGACTAAATTTGCCTTTATTTCACATAACAATTCATGGATTCAAGCCTTCTAATTTTTCTTATGAATTCAGGATTCTTGGCATCATGGGCACCCATATACCCATGTACATCCCTTCATACATGGGAGACTCTGCACTACTTTGGTAGATTTCTAACTTTCATCCCATCAAGGTTACCCAACCCTCCCAAGGGTGAATATGCCTTGAAGAACCCCATATACAAATAATTACAAAATAAAATACAAGACTGAACACATAAACTCCTTTAAAACCCATGAAGATGAAAATGTTAGAATAGTCCCAAGGATAACTGAGAGGGGGGGTGAATCAGTTATCAGTAACTTTACATCTTTTTACTTCTTTAACTACAAAATACAATAAAGTAAATACACATTTAGATAACACAGTACACAACACACAATTTGATTATGGGGAAACCAAATGGTAAAAACCCCGGTGGGAATTAACACCCACAATGAACTATACTTGTTTATAGTAATCCCTATTAGAAGATATTTCAACCCTTTTAGGAGTTATACTTTACAATGCAATAAGTATAGTGACCTGGTTAAGGGTCGGGCCCTGTTAGGAGTCTTTTACAAATAACCCTGTTAGGCATGGTGGACTCACTATCTAAAAGCTCACTGCTTCAATGGTGAAGGCTACAACCTTCTATATAACAGATATGCACTATATCTAATGATGAATTGTAGAGTAGAACTGCTATCTTGATCAGTTCCAGTGTATTACAATCTTTGACTTCCTCTTCACATAGACTCTTAATGAATGAACCAAATCTGATATTCTACTTTGTACATCTTCTGTCTCTTTTTGTATCATTCACACTTTGCATATCACAAATGACTTTCTATAAGTATCTTCGTCAAAGTATAAGATCATGGGACCCATAAGAAAACTCTTTATAACATCCTTGTCGGCTCTACTAAGCACACAAGCATAATTAGAACCACGCAAGTATAAACTGAATAGACACGATGCTTCAGTAAGTCGGCCTTACCAAATTAACTCTAACTTTGCAATCTTCTTGAAACATGTTCGGCACCTTTAGATAACTATTATCAACTCATAACTAATCATGAATATACACATGCATATCCTGAAGATAGGCACAACTCAAGAAACACGTTACATACATCAGCTCTGAACATATACTCTTCTAGAACTGTAACTACCAATAATAGAATTACACAACTTGACTGAAACATCATATTTGGATTTGTGTGTATGAACATAACATAATAAACATGTCAACAATATTTATCTAACCACAGAAGTCTTCATGTCATCATTCAGATAAGTACATATAGAATCACTACTGTGTATTATATGTTGTCATCAATGACAAACATACAATCAATCAAATGCACAAAATCAAATCTCCAACAATCTCCCCCTTTGACATTGATGGAAACATATGATATCAAAACATCCTCTATTCATGGTTTCCTCTTTCTTTTACAATCTTCTCAATATCCTCATCAAAGATTTCTGTATACTGTTGCAGTTCCTTTGACTGTGTTTTTTTCCATGTATATACTCCCCCAAAGTATATGATCCCCCTTAATACATACTCCCCCTTACTATATACTCCCCCTTTGACATCAATGGCAAAGGGTGCCATAAATCATTAGGCACGGGTACTACTCCAAAGGTAGAGTAGTCAACCATTCATCAGTCACTTAATGACTGATGTTCTTGCTGCTTCTTCTAAACAAACTTAGGAGAGGGAATTACTCCCAACTTCTCCCTAATATACTCAAAAGTATCCTTTGATAAGGGCTTTGTGAAAATATCTGCCAACTATTCTTTGGTTCTCACATAGTACAATTTCACTTCTTTTCCTACAACCTTTTCTCTTAAAAAATGGTACTTGATCTCTATGTGTTTTGTCTTTGTGTGCATCATAGGGTTCTTACATTGTTGATAGTGCTAGTATTATCACAGTGAATAAAAATAGGATAATCAACCTGAATACCAATGTCTTTAACCATCTGCTTGATCCAAACCATGGTTGAAAAATTCAACGCTACTGTAACATATTTAGCTTCTGTTGTTGACTGAGAAATACAATTCTACTTCTTGCTTATCCAAGAAACCAACTTGTCTCCAAAAAATACTGCTCCTCCTGAAGTGCTCTTTCTATCATCAATACAACCTGCCCAATTTGCATCTATATACACATGAAGCTGTACATTCTCTGATTTAGGATACCTTAAACCATAGTCTATAGTTCCCTTTAGATATCTGAATATCCTCTTGATTTCCATTAGGTGATTTTTCTTGGGTTCATCTACAAATCTTCCAACAATGCCAACTGCATTAGATATGTCAGGTCTAGATTGAGTTAGATAAATGGGTTTACCAATCATAGATTTGTACAATGTCTTATCAACTATTATAGAATCATCATCTTTTGAAAGCTTGCTTCCTGTTATCATAGGGGTGTATAATGGCTTACAATCTTCCATATGGAAGGTCTTCAATATTTCCTTCACATATTTTGATTGATTACTGGATATACCTTTATCTGTCTGCTTTACATTCAGTCCTAAAAAGTATTTTATAGGACTAATCATGCTCATTTCAAATTCATTTTGCATTTCTTTTGCAAATGTTGTACTAAGCTTGTCATTACCTCTGAAGATAATGTCATCAACATATATGGCAACTAATAATAATCCATCAGGTGTCTCTCTTGTGAAGAGGTTACAATCTGCTGATCCTTTCTTGAATCCAATCTTGGTAGGATAACCATCAAGTCTCTCATACCAAGCTCTTGGGGCCTGTTTAAGACCATATAGTGCTTTCTTCAATCTGCATACCATGTCTGGTTCATCTGAAAGATTAAATCCTTCAGGCTGTTCTATGTAGACTTCTTCCTTCAAGTCACCATTCAAAAAAGCTGATTTTACATCCATTTGATAAAATTTAAAGTCTTTGAATGTTGCATAGTCCAAGAATAATTAAATGGCTTCCAATCTACTCATAGGGGCAAATGTATCTGTGTAGTTCCTTCTCTCTGCGCATATCCTTTACATACCAATCTTGCTTTGTTTCTAACTACTGTACCATCTTCATTCATCTTGTTTCTGAATACCCACTTTGTTCCAATCACATTTTTGTCACTAGGTCTAGGGACC
>MU228559.1:399997-410942 GCA_018584345.1 Thuja plicata | reverse complement strand
AACACTTAAGGGTTCAATCTGTGAAAGTAAACATACCTCTTCATCCATTGCTAGACTTTTTTCTTTTGATCTGGTCAAAACATTGCTGCTCTGATCTCCAATGATATCATCTTTAGAGTGGTATCTATATGTGAATTTTGGAACCTTAGGTGTGACTTCTTATTCTGTAATCTATGATTCTTCTCTGCTTGATTCAAGGTCATTGCATGAGACATCAATGCAGTCAAGCATTTCTTCAATAATAGTATCTTTTCTGCTAGGCCTGGGTTCATCTTCAATCATAGGTGCATATTTATAGTATCTCTCTTGAACCATAAACTTCTCATAAATTTTTACATGAGTACTTTCAATTATCTTTTTCAATCTCAAATTAAAACATCTATATGCTTCACTTTTTATAGAGTAACCAAGGAAAATACCTTTATCACTTCTGGCATCAAACTTACCAACACTATCATCTCTCTTGATGTAGCACTTGCTACCAAAGATTCTAAAATACTTTACTATAGGTACATTACCAAACCAAAGTTCATAGGGTGTCTTATCTGCGCTTGGCCTCAATTGAGTTCTGTTGATAGTATAGACTGTTGTATTCACTACATCTCTTCAATATGTGTGCGCAACTTTTCCTTCAATCATCGTAGTATGCACTGTATCAAGTATAATCCTATTCCTCCTTTCTGCTATCCCATTTTGCTAAGGGGTTCTAGGTGCAATCAACTGTCTTTTAATTCCATGTTCTTCACAATAGTCATAAAACTGATCAGAGGTGAACTCTCCTCCTCTATCTGATCTTAGACATTTTAGTTTTAATCAGAATTCATTCTCAACCTTAGCTTTGAATATTATGAACTTCTCAAAGGCTTCAGATTTCTCCTTTAAGAATGCAACCCACATCATCCTAGAAAAATCATGAACAAACAAAATGAAATACCATTCTCTGTAGTATGATCTTGTTTGGGTAGGACCACATAAATCTGTATGCACTAAGTCCAATTTGTTTTCAGCTTAGTTATGCTTGGTTCTGAAGGAACTCCTTACATGCTTTCCAATAACACATTCCTCGCATATAGTGTCAACTAGTCTTGCAATACTAGGAAGGTCTCTAACTGCCTTGACATTACTTATCTTTACTATGTTATCAAACTTGATATGACATAGTCTCTTGTGCCATAACCAACTGTCATCTACTTTTGCAACAAAACAACTTACATCAGAATTGAGCTGAAAAACATTACCTTTTGTTTTGGAGCCTGATGCAATTATGTCTCCATCCTCATTGTTAATGATTCACTTGTTGTCTTTGAGCTCCAAATGATAACCTTTGTCAAGTAGATGTCCAACACTTAATAAGTTATGATGTAATCTATCAACATATAGAACATCATATATCTTGTTCTTTCCATCCAAAGTGATAGAACCTCTGCCTATGATAGGTTTAGGAGTGTTATCTCCAAATATAACCATACTACCTTTGTATTTTTCTAATTGAAAAAATATGTCTTTGTCACCTGTCATATGATGATAACATCCACTGTCAATGATCCAATCAGTTCTAATGTCTACTTTGGAAATTAAGGCTAACTCTTGTTCTTCTTTTTCATCTGCAATGTCCATTTCCTCGAGCAACTTTTCCATGTCTCTAAGGGTAACGAATCCAATTTCATCTTCTCCTGAATCTTCATCAGTTACACCTTCTTCAACATGATAACATTCCTTCTTATATTTAGGTTTGTAATCAGATCTGAATTTCTTGACTCTTGTGGGACACTTAGACGCAAAGTGACCAATCTTGTTGCATGAAAAACATTTGAATGGAAGCTTTCCTTCATATTTTCCTTTTCCTTTATTTTCTCTTTTAGCAATCATAGCAATGATTTCTTCTAGTTCTTCATCAACTTCTTCTTTCTCATTATGACTAGAGATGTGTAAGGATTTCTTACCATAGACTGAGGCTTTGAAAGTTGTTTCACTTTTAGGTTTAGTCTTCAATCTTGATATCTCAAATGTAGAGATTTTTTTGATCAAAGTCTCTCTCTTGAAGTCTTGTGAGAATTGCATGGTTTCCTCTAGAGTACTTATCTTGTTTTCATAGTCCGATGTTAAAGTAGTTAGCAAATTTTCCATTATGTCTTCTTCTGATATTTCTCCACCGTTGTTTTTGATTCTAGAGACTGCTTCATTTATCCTTTGATTGTAGGCTCTAATATCAAGACTATTGTATTTCTTTTTCCATGTCTTCCTGCGTGCATTCTTTGCTTGAATATCTCCTTCAAACATAGCTTCTAAATACTTCCATATGGTATATGCTCTGTCAATTTTCTTGATCTCACAAAATTCACTGTCGGATAAGGTGATGATTAAGGCTTCTTTAGCAATTGCATTATTGGTAAATGTTTCCTTTTGTCTATTAGTAGCATTATCCTTTGCAAGGTCTTTCAGAGATGGAATTACAACTTCTTGTGTAGAAATTTCAAAGATCTCAAAGCCAACACACTGTAGATGTGTTTTCATTTTGTTTTTCCAATCTAGATAATTTTCTCCATCAATCTTAGGGATTTCTTTTCTGAAGTAAGACATCTGATCTACCTTAAGTTGTTAGGCTTCTTCTCCAAGGCACTTGGCTCTGATACTAATTGTTAGAATAGTCTCAAGGATAACTGAGAGGGGGGGGGTGAATAATTAATCAGTAACTTTACTTATTTTTACTTCTTTAACTCTAGAATATAATAAAGTAAATACACATTTAGATAACACACTACACAACACACAATTTGATTATGGAGAAACCAAATGGTAAAAACCCCAGTGGGAATTAACACCCACAATGAACTATACTTATTTATTGTAATCCCTGTTAGAAGATATTTCAACCCTTTTAGGAGTTGTACTTTGCAATGCAATAATTATAGTGACCTAGTTAAGGGTCGGACCATGTTAGGAGTCTTTTACAAATAACCCTGTTACGGGTGGTGGACTCACTGTCCAAAAGCTCACTGCTTCAATGATGAAAGCTACAACCTTCTATATAATAGATATGCACTATATCTGATGATGAACTATAGAGTAGACCTACTATCTTGATCAGTTCTAGTGTATTACAATTTTTCACTTCTTCTTCACATAGACTCTTGATGAATGAACCACATCTAATATTCTGCTCTGTACATCTTCTATCTCTTTTTGTATCATTCACACTTAGTGTATCACAAATGACTTGCTATAAGTATCTTCCTCAAAGTATAAGATTATGGGACCTGTAAGACAAATCTTTATAACATCCTTGTCGGCTCTACTAAGCACGCAAGCATAATTACAAGCGCGCAAGTATAAACTGAATAGACGTGATGTTTCACTAAGTTAGCCTTACCAAATTAACTCTAACTTTGTAATCTTCTTGAAACACATTTGGCGCCTTTAGATAACTATTATCAACTCGTAACTAATCATGAATATACACATGCATATCCTAAAGATAGGCGCAACTCAAGAAACACATTACATACATTAGCTCTAAACAGATACTCTTCCAGAACTATAACTGCCAATAACAGAATTACACAACTTGACTGAAACATCATATCTAGATCTACGTGTATGAACATAAAATAATAAACATGTCAATAATATGTATCTAACCACGCAAGTCTTCATGTCATCATTCTGATAAGTACATACATAATCACTACTATGTATTATCTGTTTTCATCAATGACAAACATACAATCAATCAACTGCACAGAATCAAATCTCCAACAGAAAGCAATAACATAAACTCCATTCATAGATTTCTCAAGCTATGTTCAAAAGTGAAGAAAAGACTACTCTAACTATGCTAACTAGAAAACTCACCTCAAATCCTAGCTATGGAAAAGGCAAAGTGTTTTGTGAAGACCTCCTCCTTCTCATCCTTCCTCCTTCTCCCAAGACTTACTCCTACAAAATGAAGCTGTCTCTAAAAGTAGAGAGTGGGTGTGTACCCAAACTCCCTTTAAAAACCTCCTTATAAAGGCCTTCTTCCTAAAATATTAGGATTCATAAATGGAGGGGAGACCCTAATCCATCTATTCTCCCCATTTTCCTTCTCCATAAATGGATTTAAATGCTTGCAAGGAAAGAAACAATGGCTTAACCAAAGTTTTACAACTTTTAAAATTCTCCACTTCCCAAAATGGTGACTTTACGGGAGTCATAAATGAGTTTTAGGACTCTTAATGGGCTAAAAATGTCCCCTAACCCCTAAGGTACGAAGTGGGGTAGTTAGTTTTGACCCTAGCTACTCCCTAAGAGTCCAAATGACCCTCCTAAACTCCACCCAAGGTTAACTTTCGAAAATGCAATCCTCAAGACTCAATCTAATCTCTCTTGACTCATCCTTATCTTCCTTGAATCAGTCTTATCTTCCTAAACCTTATGGTAAGCATTGGGACTAGCCAAATTCACTAGCCATGCCAACACACAAGGTGCACATGTGTCAAGTGAAACAACAATTTCACATGAGCATGACTTATTACACATTTACTCAATTAAATAGAATACAATCATACACCACACTTTTACAAATAAAAATACAATATAATGAGGTCCATGTCTCTTTTTATATACATGGCCTTAGCATCATAGTTTTCACATAGGTCAATTTCTAAATCCCTTATTAGTACCATGGTCAACTTTCTTGCACACTCATTGCACACATCAGTGGGTCCAATAAATAAAAGCATAAAAACAATAGAATACATAATGTAAGTTAAACACACATTCACTCACACTTGCATCAAAGATTTATTGAACTTAACAATATCTGCATCTATTCCATATTCATAAGCATACTCTTATTAAATCTGCATCTTGATTACATTTAACATCCACATACTAATCCAATATACAAAATCATCAAAACTAATTTCTAAATTGAAATATTCATCACTCACACAAGTATCTAATAGATTCCCTGATTACATAATCAAGTGTTGTATACAAGCAAAGGATTCCATGCATCCATAAAGTAACACATGTGTTCCAAAAGTCTGACTATAGAAAAATTAGTATTTACTAGAAAACATATAAGGGAAAGATAGTGCTAATCTATGTCATGCTGGGGAAGGCCTCACATAAATCCATGACTTGTTTTGTGAAAGAAAGGTAAATATACTCTAGTTTTTGTGGTATGGCATGGAGGGGAAGGGTAGAAATTTGTTCATGCATCCATTTGTGGCCATGGAACAAGATTAAAGATGTGGTACTTAGGAATGTTGAACCCACTTATGGCCTATTCCTAGTGTATTCATTTTATATTAATGGCTTTCCCCTCTTATGGTAGTCCTCTTTCACCCCTTTATTTTAGGTCTTTTGGAGACCTACATATATCCTTGGGTATTGGGTATTTTCTTGTGTTCCTATTTTTAGATTCTGGTTCTGCTAACAATTTGGTGTCCCTTGAAGCTATTGAAAAGATGAAGTTGAAGAGGATTCCACATCTCACACCCTACAAGGTGTCATGGCTCACAAAGGGAAACATACAATGATTGAAGAGAAAGCATGGATAGAGTTTCATAATTGGAAAATACAAGGACAAGGTACTATGTGATATAATACCAATAAATGCATGTCACTTTCTCTTAGAGAGACCATGGTAGTATGACTTGGAGGCACATCATGATGGGAGGAAGAACACATGCTCCATCTAGTACAAAGGTGAGAATGTAACTTTACTACCCCTACCCGATAATCGTGAAGAGCAAAAAAGATTCTAAATTTTGTTTTGTAGGAGGAAAAGAATTTCTAAAATTATTGAAGGAAAAAGATACTCGTTATTTCTTGGTGGTGTTTTCAAAACAAGAAGAATGAAAGGTGCATAGGAAGAAAAAGGAACCTAGGAAAGTAGGTCCTAAGAAGATAGTATATTTGTTAGATATGTATAAGGAAATTGTAACCAAGGAGGTACCAAGCACCCTACCCCCAATTAAGGAAATTAGCCACAATATAGACCTAATCCCCGAGGCCACACTCCTAAGAAAGGCAGCCTAAAAACTGACACCCCAACAAAATGAAGAAATGTCCAAGTAAATCCAAGAAATTTTGGAAAAGGATTTGATAAACAAAATTTTGAGCCCTTGTGCACTCCCTTCCCTATTAGTACCTAAGAAAGAAGGGACTTGGAAATTATGTACTGATTGTAGAGCCATAAATAGAATCACTATTAGGTATAGGTTTCCTCTGCTTAGGATTGAATACTTGTTGGACCATCTAGGGGGTGGAAAGTACTATTCAAAGGTGGATTTAAAAAGTGGATACCACCAAATCAGAATAAGGGTTGGAGATGAAGGGAAAACAACCTTTAAAACTAATGAAGGCCTCTATGAATGGAGGGTGATACCTTTTGGGTTGTCAAATGCTATAAGTAAATTCATGAAATTCATGAATAAAGTTTTGAAACTATTCCTTGGAAAGTTTTTTATTGTGTATCTAGATGATAGCCTAAACTTTAGAAAGACTAAGGATGAGCACTTAAAACATTTAAATTTGGTCCTTAAAAGTTTTCAAGAGGAAAATATCATAAAAAAATTGGATAAGTGTGTCTTCATGTAGGAAGAGTTGATGTATCTTGGTTTTGTGATTTAAGGTGGAAGCATAAAGATGGATCTAGAAAATGTAGAAATAATCTTAAATTGGCCCTCTCCAAGGACCATGATAAAGGTTAGAAGCTTCCATGGATTGGCTTCTTTTTATAGGAAGTTTATCAAAAGTTTTAGTCAGATTTGTACACCAATTTTGGAGATAATTAAAGGGGGGAAGAAGTGCAAGTTTGTGTGGACCAAAGAGAATGATGAGGCTTTTCAAATTCTCAAAAAAGGGTAGCAAAGTAGCCTATACAATATTTTCCCAATTTGTAGAATTTTTTTAGAAATGAATGTGATGCATCTAATGTTGCAATAGGGGTTGTTTTAAGTCAAGAGGGGAGACCCATTGTATATTTTAGTGAAAAGTTGAATCAATCTAAGCATATACCTTTTCAGACGTAATCCTCTTATGATTTTGAGACGTAATCCTTAGTAAAATCCTTAAAAGAATGGAGGCAGTATCTCCTTCCAAAGGAGTTTGTTCTTTTCACTAACAATCAAACCATTAGTTTCTTGAATAGCCAAGAGAAGTTAAAACACAAACACATGATATGGTTTGAATCAATCTAAGCATATACCTTTTCAATCAAACACAAGAAATGAGTTTCTAACAAGGTGGAAAATGCTTTGAGGAGAAGAGCCATGAGACTTCAAGAGGTAAGATTGCAAATTGTGGGTATTGACTCCTTGAAAGGTATGCATGAAAGTGATGAAGATTTTTATGAGATATACAAAGTTTGTTCTTATTTTTTAGAAGCTAATCATGTTGAATATTCTGATTATTTGCTTCAAGATGGTATTTTTGTTTAAAGGACATCAATTATGCATCCCTAGGTGCTCAATGAGAGAGAACATTGTGAAATAAAAGCATTGTGGAAGCATGAGTGGGCACTTTGGGTTGGATAAGACCCTAGAAGGGGTGAGAAGACATTAATATTGGCCCAAAATACAAGGAGATGTGATGATATTTGTGAAAACATGCACTATTTGTCAAAAGGAAAAAGGTACTTCAACTAATTAAAGATTGTATCAACTATTGCCCATACCTACAAGACCATGGGAAAGTTGTAGTATGGAATTTATGAAGGGTTTACCTAGAACTCAAAAAGGATTTGATAGTATATTTGTAATAGTTGATAGGTTCAGTACGATGGTACACTTCATGCCATGTAAGAGCACAAGTGATGCAACCTATGTAGCAAATTTTTTTTTAAAAGAAATAGTGAGGATACATGGACATCCACAAACAATTGTCTCGGATAGGGATGTGAAGTTTATTGGCCATTTTTGGAGGACCTTATGGAAGAGGTTAGGAAAAAAATTGAATTTTAGTTCATCTTACCATCCCCAAACTGATGGGAAAACTAAAGTTGTCAATAGGTCATTGGGAAACCTATTGAGATGCTTGATAAAGCAATATGGGGAAAAGTGGGATAACATACTTCCACAACCTAAATTTTCCTTCAATGATTATGTGAATAGAAGTACTGGTAAGATTCCTTTTCAATTTTTTTATGGGAATAATATTAAACAAGGGGCATACTAGAGTTGAGAGATCTTCCCAAAGATGGGCAAGTGAGTTCTCATGGTGAATAATTTGTAGATAGCATGAAGGAGATCCGTGATCAAGTCAGGTTAGCACTTCAAAAAAGTTCAAAAAAGTATAACGAAATTGAAGATAAGAGAAGGAGGGATGTACAATTTTAGGTTGGTGAATTTGTGTGGGTATATTTGAGGAAGGAGAGGTTTTTTAAGGGGAAGAATACAAAGTTACTAATGAAGAAAGTGAGTCCTTGCAAAGTCTTGAAGAATCATGGCATGAATGCCTATTAGATATCACTTCCTTCTAACTTAGGTATATGTCCTATCTTCAATATTTGTGATCCAACACCATATAAAGGCCATCATGATGTAGGTACAGAGATCCATGTGGAAGGTTTATAGGAAGTTCTTGCAGCTATACTTTATCATGAACCTAAGAAGCCTAAGAAGATCTTAGACACAAAGGTCATCAAAAAGACAAGGAATAATGTATATAAACAATACCTTTTAAATTTTTTTGGATACCCTGAAGAAGAGGCAGTGTGGGTGAATGAAGAAAAGATGAGGAAGCATGACACTTCCTTGAAAGAACTTATCTGTCATGCCCAAAAGTTAGGCAAAACACACCTACAAAATATTTTTCTACAAGACTAATGTTAATTATGCATGCACATGCACAAGTATATAAGTTTACAATTAATTATATCTATACCTATAAGTTAAGGACCTTGGATTGGTTCTAGACTTTGGTTGACTAGGTTGACAAAACTAGTCTGGACTACCCACTAATCCATAATGATCTCTAAACTCCTCCAAAGGTTAGAGTAAATACTAGGGTTGTACTTACACATGCCTTAAGGTTAAATTCTAGATATGTTTATAGTTTCAAGTTTAGAACCCTGTACCATTTAAAGGGCATCGAGATACAAGGGACTTGACTAACGTCTCTTGGTAAGATTCAAGTGAATAATAAGTTCACCTAAGGGTGAAGTCCTAGAAGGAGACTATGTTGGTCTAAACTAGACCCTCAAGCTATCATGTCGTATTGTTCTTATACTTGAAAACATGTTTGGTTAGAGTCAATGCTAAGATAATAAAAGAAATAACTCTTAAATTAATAAATGATACGATTACTTTAATTTATCGTTTATAAATGATACATTAATAGAACATTTCTAAAGAAAACTATTTTAAATTTACTAATGAACTTTAATTGATATAATTTTAATCGATTACATCTGAAATAAATAGTTAACTTAAAATAAGATTAATATTCAACTAATTAATTAAACTTTAAAACACTAACAATTTAAACTTTAATGATTAATCATATAATTAAACCTTTTTAAGCCCATACTTACAATAAGATAAGGAAATCTATGCCTTTACAAAATTAATTCTTGTTAATCGAATATGCCAATTAGATTAATTAATTAGTTAAGGAGACTATTGATTAAACTTAATATTTGGTTCAAAACATAAACCCTAACACATTTATCATCGCATATCTGAATAAAACCTTAGTAAAAAAATCCTTTTTATTTAACACAATAATCTCAACTCTATTATTGAATAAATGCTAATATGTTCTATTAATGTTCTCATGTTAGTTTTAGTGAAAGTCATATTGGTCTAGTTGACTAAGGAATAACTTAATCAGTTCAATAAGGTTGATCCATCCAAGATTTAAACACATCGTTTAAACGATCATTAGAAATGATGACTAATTTAATAATATTAAATGTTTTCCTTAGTCAACTTATGCAATTAATTAACTCTTTTTAAATATCTATTTAATTAATATTAGAGATTATTTAACCATATTATATATTAATCTATTAAAACTAAATTTGAAAAGGAATAACTTAAATGAATCATTTCCTAACATATTTAACCTCCAACAACAAAACTAAACATTTTAAATTCCCTAAACATACGTTTAACAAACTTACTTTAATTGTTAGATAAAATGCAAATTAACTTTTATAGTGCTCTATAAACTCACCAACCAACTTCTATTTAAGAATTAATTTAATCAACAAAAATGCACTATATATATATTCTTTTTAAATAGCTAATTATTTAGCACATAACATAATATTTTAAAATTTAATATAATTTAAAACTTAAAATTAATATAAATCTTAACTATAAGTTATATGCATTAATTAATTAAATCTGATCTAACTAAATACTTCAATTTTTTACCTCTGATCATATTAGCTAGAGGCTTCTAACTTAATAGTCAACAATATCAACTATAAGAGTAAATGAATACAGTTTGAAATCCAAATAAAAATCAAATCTAAATATCTAAAGACTTATAAAAATGCCTTCAAATAACTTAGATTTTTTGAAATAGCCTCTCGTTATCTCCCATTCTAATTTACTTTATCTATGATAACAATATTGTTTGGCTTATATTTAATATTTAACATGCATATTTCTCTCTATTTTATTAACCTAACCCTAAGTCACTTTAGGGACTGGAATGATGATGGAGGCAAAGTGGCAGCGTTTGATGGCGGAGAGAAGAGAGGGCAGAGTGGACACGCCGACGCTGGTGGGGGAAGGGCGGAGGGAAACCGAGTGGGGCAACCGCAATGGGCGGTGCCACTGCAAGGACCCGACAGAGGAGAGATAGAGGGGTCAGGGTGGTGTTATGCGCATGAGTACGGCGTATCGGAGGGGAACGAAGGTCTGGGTTGTGGCAGCTAATCCGTACACCATTATGGTTCACAGTGGTGGCTACTACCGATCCCACTGTGTATAAATAGTGGGTC